>JAPEVF010000771.1:0-21429 GCA_029747585.1 Pleurotus djamor
TGGACATCCCAGTTGCTTCGAACTTTCCGCGTTCTGTTACTACGAAAACCTGGTTCTCATAGGCGCGCCGCATGGTCACAGGATACTGAGTTTGCTTCTGGAAGGTTACCCATTTCTCAGTGCTAGTGTTCTCTGAGTAACGATGAGAGCATGTGCTGTTCCTTCTCCCGCTCGCTATAAATTCGCCCTATAAAACCAGGAATGGTTCGGAATGCTCAACGGTACCATAACGATGCTTTTATTATCTTTCATCTTTCTTGCTCAATGCTTGTCTTCAGCCGCGTATTTTTCTCCCAACTCGACTGGAATACGGATTCAACATGGCTTCGAACGCGTCTTTGTGCAGGTATACCATCCCCATGATGCCGACGGTGGTCTTGCTCACGAAACCGCCAGCCTTTTGGAAACCATGGGTTTCGTGTCAGAGCGAGTATCATGCGAGATCCATCTGGGCATGAACTTTCGGCTCTGCTTGACCCACCACTAGAAGGTCCTGGAGGACTTCAGGGCCTCTCTTTTGATATTCGACTTCCTTTCCAAGGCAATACAACGATTCGAAACGGCGATCTTGTGTCTGAAGTCTCTAACGGCTCTCTGTCTTTCTTTCGCGTTGAGCCCAATGGGACGCGATCGCTGTTGTTCTCGGAGTATACGGATACCAAGACCCTTCCGGCCCGCTATTACCGTCAAGATTTTCGCGCCTCTAGTTTCGAAGCTCAGTACTCTTTCACATCCACACCCGATGAACAGTTCTACGGGGCTGGACAGCAGGCATGCTGTAAGGACCATTCTGTGAACAAGAAGGGGCAGGTAATTGATCTCATCAATTACAACTCGCATGTGCCCCTCCCGGTGTTCATGTCAAATAAGGTGAGAATATTGGCTTTCCGAAGATGGTCGGTGCGCTGACCGCTTGCTCAGGGATATCTTCTCTTTTTCAATATGCCTAGCCAAGGCCAGCTAGGTGAGGAATTTCATCCCAGTCGAGAGGCCTTCGTCGCTGACATCATCTAGAATTTGGTCCCCTTCGGACTAGACTCATCGCAAGTGAAACCACGGTGGTCGATTATTGGATGTATGTCCGGCGTAAACTCTATTGTCCTAGCCGATTCCTCATGGTCGTTTAGCACAACAGCACCTATCGGAGATTATGACGCACTTCAACGGCAATACACTGGGGTTACTGGTGGGTTTATGTTACTTAGTTATCCATTCCATCTCAGGCACGTTTGGCTGAACCATCTTCCAGGCCGTCAACCCACTCCGCCCGATTTCCTGCTTGGTTATCAACAATCTAAGCTTCGCTACTTCAACCAAACTCAAATCATCGACCTAGCGCAGCGTTTTCATGATGAACAAGTTAGGGTATCACTCATCGTGATCGGTGAGCCTTAATCCAACGCTGATATCGCTTGTTGTTGATATCGTTTGATCATAGACTTTTTCAATTGGAGGTTCCAGGGTGACTGGTACGTTGCGTTGTTTCATTTTTTCATGAGACCTCTTCTAATGCACTGGTGGCTCGTCAGGTCATTTGACGCTACGCTCTGGCCTGATCCCGAAGCGATGGCCAAACAGGTCAAATCGTTGACTGGCGCTGAGCTCATGGTCTCGCTTTGGCCGAGCGTCGAAGATCTCTCGGAGAACTACATCCCCATGCAGCAAGATGGACTTCTCGCTACTACCAGAGACGGTCCCGGTGTTCAGGATTCCTTCCAGGGCGTATATACTCGATTGGTTGATTCCACGAATCCAGTCGCTCGTGAATTCTTGTGTATGTGTTGTGTTCCTTTCCCCTCCTACGCTTCGATGCTGACCACACTTACTCGCAGGGAAGCGTCTGAATGATAGCTATTTTTCCAAGGGTATTCGCAATTTCTGGATCGACCAGGCGGACGGTATGTTTACTGTTTACCATCGTGGACTTGACCCAAACTCACCCGGATTAGGCGGTACTTTGGGAGAACCTTTTGAAAACAGTGTGTCCCCTTCCCTCTCTACCATGTACGGTACACTGACACATAAAATAGATGGTCAAAACGCCATCAGAAGCGTCCCCTACGCTCGGTCCTTTGCTCAGTATTTCATTGGAACGCAGGAAGCAACTGGAAAGATGTACCCGTGGTTCCATCAACAGGCCATCGATGAAGGGCTTCATAATCTCACGGGGACGACAACTGAGTCTACTTCTTGTGAATTCATGTCACTCACGAGAAACACCTTCGCCGGCGGACAGCGATTTTGCTCGTACCTGTGGAGTGGTGATACATCAAGTCGCTTTGATGTCTTGTTGCAGCAGGTTACGGCTGGCGTGTCTGTTGCTGCTTCGGGTATCTCATCGTGGACGTTGGACATCGGAGGCTTTGACGGTTTGAATGTTGAGTCATCTTCGGTGAGAGTGTTTTCGGTGGTTCACGCCTTGCGTCAAGCCTCATGGGCTTCCTCACTTAGGGTAAAGAATTATTCGTGCGATGGTTTGCAATGGGTGTCTTCCTTCCCTATGTAAGTCTCCCAACGAACCTATCCTGACAATGCTGATTTCATTTTTCAAGACCCGTGTTCATGGGTATGGCAATCGCCTCTCGTCTGTGTTTCACGATGTTTATGACCCCTTGGCGTAGGAATCGCGTCTGTTCAATCTCACGCCCATCGTTTCCTCCCATAGCCAACCCTTGTCCCAATGAAGTGTGTAGTTTCTTTCCCTCGAAGCAACTTTCACCTACTAATTAATGTGCTCTCAGCCCTGGTCATATGGCGATGACAACTTCGTGATCATCAAGAAGGTTCGTCATTTATCAGGCTGTTGGCACCTAGTGGCTCACGGTGCTAGTAGTATATCGACCTTCGTTACCAGCTGGTTCCTTACGTCAAGACACTTTTTGTGATGCTCCAAGCCACGGGCCGGTCTATCATGCGTCCCCTGTACTACGATTTTTCCTTGACAGATTCTTTCGTTGTGTCCGGAACTGCGAGTAATGATCCACTTATCGCTCACGAATACATGTTTGGTTCGTTCTTCGACTTGACTGGACCTACCCGTGACTGACGATACCTCAGGACCAAGGCTGCTGGTAGCGCCCGTTGGCGTCGAAAATGCCACTACCCACGATGTCTATCTGCCCAAATTGTCCCAGGAAATGACTGCGCGAGGGTTGCAGTGGCGGCATTGGTGCGAATTCCTCACGCGTAGATACTTGGTAATGCGTATTGATGTTGTCTTAGGTGGACAGACACAGAGTTTGGACAAGGTGGCTCGAAAGTCACGGTCGACGCGCCGCTGGATCAAATCCCTGTATTTTTCTTAGGTTCGAAGGCAGACATACTCGCAGGCCGAGTCTAATACCCGCTCGGCATCCTCTCCTCCCTTCGCTATCATTGGTCGTTTCGGCTCTGCTCTTCCGTTTCCTCCGCCTTCTGTACTACCATCCCACGATTTCCATGCTTCTATGTCAGAGCTAGTCGAGTCCCTGCCTTTGTGTAGCCCTTCTATCACCATCCCTGGTGCTTCCAACCACTTAACTTCTCACTGCCTTCCATGCCTATGTACTATTTATATTTCTACTCTCTTTCGTTCATGATCATTACCGATGATGTCCGCATTCCTTCTCTGTGTAAGCTTCTTTGTACTCTCACTCAGAGTTTTTGGTTCGCCTACCCCATATTTTCAACCCAATTCAACGGGGATCCGGCTCCAAAATGGGNTTCGAGCGTATCTTTATCCAGGTACGCTCCTTTCCCGTTGGTCCTACATCAAAGCCTCATCCTTTCCATAGCCATTCGGGAACCATGGCATCCGCGTAAGGGCGAGTTTGATGCGAGATCCTTCGGGTCTTGAGCTTTCCGCGCTGCTTGACCCACCGCTTGAAGGTCCTGGCGGCAGACAAGGACTTGCTCATGATATCAAGCTACCTTTCCAAGGCAGCGCGACTATCCGTAATGGTGACCTTGTCGCTGAGGTTTTTTCCGGAGTTCTGTCCTTCTTCCGCGTAGAGCCAAACGGAACGCGAACTTTACTCATCTCGGAGTATACTGATGCGAAAGCCCTTCAGGCAAGATATTACCGACAAGATTTTCGCGCTTCCAGCTTTGAGGCCCAGTTTTCATTTACGTCGACGCCCGATGAGCAAATTTATGGCGTTGGGCAGCAAGCTTGTTGCAAAGATCACTCTGTCAACAAGAAAGGACAAGTCGTTGACCTCATCAATTACAATTCGCATGTACCTTTGCCGGTATACATGTCAAACAAGGTAAGCTGCTCTGGTCCTCGTCTACGAATCATCTCTCACAGTGACTCATAGGGCTATCTTCACTTCTTCAATATGCCAAGTCAAGGACAGCTAGGTGACCACATTGATGTCGTCTCATGGTAGGTCACCCAGCTCAAATTACTCTTTAGAATTCAGTCCCCTGCGAACGAAGTTCGTATCGAGTGAGAGTACAATCGTTGATTATTGGATGTGAGACAATCGAACGACCATGTCAACTCAGTGTCACTCAGACTGTGTATAGAACGACAGCCCCGGTTGGAGACTACGACTCTCTTCAACAGCAATACACCGGTGTCACGGGTGCGAGCGAAATCGTGCTAATGCTCCGATCGCAATACTGACTCCCACTAATAGGCCGTCAGCCCACGCCGCCTGATTTTCTCCTTGGGTATCAACAGTCAAAGTTGCGATATTACAATCAAACTCAAGTTGTTGACTTGGCTCAACGATTCCACGACGAGCGAGTTAATGTCTCGCTTATTGTCATTGGTATGGATGATTTTTTACGATCGGAAACTCACTACGACATGGTATCCTTTCTGAAGACTTCTTCAATTGGCAATTCCAAGGAGACTGGTAAGGCTGACTTATCGGGCTACGTATCAACTATCAACTTTGCTTACCAAATGAACAGGTCCTTCGATCCAGCCTTCTGGCCTGACCCCGAAGCTATGGTCCGGAAAGTCAAAGAACTAACGGGTGCAGAGCTCATGGTCTCTCTGTGGCCCAGCGTGGAAGACCTATCGGAGAATTATATTTCCCTCCAAGAACAAGGCCTCTTGGCATCGGCCAGAGATGGTCCTGGCATCCAAGATTCATTTGAGGGTGTCTATACTCGCTTGATCGACTCTACGAATCCCGATGCAAGGGAGTTCCTATGTAAGCGCTTGGCGTGAGGTCGTCCTCGTACTCATGTCGTTCCAGGGCGGCGGTTGAATGAAAGTTACTTTTCAAAAGGAATCCACAATTTCTGGATTGACCAGGCAGATGGTATGTGATCATGAACGCCTCCACTCCACGACGTCGCCTGATTCATTTCAGGCGGAACCTTGGGAGAACCCAACGAAAATAGTGAGGGTTTCATATAGGGCAACCCACGAAACCTACTTTCTGACAAAACTATCACATCAGATGGACAGAATATCAGCTCTATCCCCTATGCTCGGTCGTTTGCACAGTACTTTATTGGATCGCAGGAATCTTCCGGGAAAATGTACCCTTGGTTCCATCAAAAGGCTATTGATGAAGGTCTTCGCAACCTCACTGGCGCAACCGTGGATGATACCTCTTGCGAATTCATGTCGTTAACGCGGAGCACCTTCGCAGGCGGCCAACGCTTCTGCTCATACCTCTGGAGTGGAGACACGGACAGTCGTTTTGATGTTTTGTTGCAACAGATAACCTCTGGCGTATCCGTGGCTGCATCCGGCATTTCGTCATGGACTGTGGATATAGGCGGATTTGCGGGACTCGATATCGATACTGAATCCGTGCGTTTAGTTAACCACTCTGTTCTCACCATTCCCATCTGACTACCCTTCTCTCCAGGGCCGGGAGTTGTTCGTTCGGTGGTTCGCCATGGGGGTGTTTCTCCCTTTCGTACGTGTTCTTCAGTGCTAGCCGTTGTATTCACTAACTTCCCGCTTAGACACGTGTGCATGGGTCAGTCTCCATGCGCACTTTGAGCTAACACTTGGTTCACCCTGCTCCAGAACGCGAATCTGTTCCTTAGCACGGTCGCCTACACCACCTCACGCTAATCCATGCCCTAATGAGGTATCAACCTTGATGTGCTTCATGGGAATCAACCATTAACCCTCCCCATCAGCCGTGGTCATATGGTGCCGAAAACTTTGCGATACTCAAGGAGGTCGGTCATTCCTGTATATTCACAAGAGTATCGCTCTCATCTCCCATGGCACCTAGTATATTGCATTGCGCTATCAGCTTATCCCTTACGTGAAGCACCTGTTTAGCTTGTTACAAGCGACTGGACGGACGATCATGCGTCCGCTCTACTATGACTTTTCGCTTTCAGACCCCTTCGTCGCCTCCGGCACAGCAAGCAACAACCCGCTCATTGTCCACCAGTATATGTTCGGTAAGCCTCGATCACCCATCACATATTATTGAGCCGCTGATCTCTGCTTGTCTGATAAGGGCCTCAACTCCTCGTAGCGCCAGTAGGTATTGAAAACGCGACCACGAAAGATGTATACCTTCCTCAGCTATCTCAGGACATGGTCGATCAAGGACTCAGGTGGAGACACTGGTAACGCGCTCTTCTTTTCAAGCATTTCCTCAATACTCATACGACTGTGTTCAGGTGGTCGGACAGAGACTTTGGCCAAGGAGGCTCTACCGCGACGGTCAACGCCCCCTTGGATCAGATACCCGTGTTCTACATTGGCGAGAAGTCAGGTATCTTGTCCGGAACACTTGCGGACTAACGTGATGCACCCGTAGTTATCATTCATGATGTGATGATCCTACGTATCTTGAAATCAAGTTATTTGCGAATCACTTTTGCGACTCAGCGCTTAGTCGCTAAGAATGTGACAAGGCCTGGTGGTTTCCTCATGTTATATGAAGAATGGTATGGAAGGGCGCCGCATTTGGTCTATGGAGTTCCAGAGACTCACTCCTTCCTCAGTCTCATTCTCCTTCCTCAGTCTCATTCTAGGACATCCCAGCATGCCAATACCTCTGATATTCATCGCTGCTTATGGTGCGGTTGTGGTCACAGAGGCTGCCGTCGTGAGTATTAAGCTTAGAATGCATGAAGTCAGAGCTAAAATCTGATAGCTCGCCTTTGCGTTGCGTAAATTGTCTCGAACTCGCGGTCGTAACACGCGCGAAGCTGCTGTTGGCTCAGGAACTGATGCAGAGGGACGGACCAGTGGCACTGAAAATGGGCATACCAATGGGCGAACCCGACGCCCCCATGAGTCCAGCGAGGCTGAACCTCCCAGTGGTGTACCACTGTATAATGACGGCGAAGAGCTTGGACGTCCGAGGCTCGCGTCTCTCCCCTCTTTGATTACGCTTCAGGTGATTTCCTTAGGTTTTCATACATATCTAGGCCTGACTCCGTCCGACACCACCTTCGTCTTCAGGACGCTCTCACTTCAGAATTAGAAACCCCGTCTACACTCTACACTGATGATTCTCCATCTGACTTGACAAAATCTACGGATTCCTTGGGTCCGACATCCCAAGTATCCCAAGGTGTGCCGTATGCGTCACGGAGTCTGTCGCCAGCATCTACCACTGCAGTTGCCCAAATGCCTTCTCGAGAAATCGTTACTGCTCTCCCAGATACGCAGCTATTCTTTGCTACTGCGACACCTATACAGTATTTTGATATATCTACTGCGATATTTGACGAAGTAGATCCCCTTGCTGCCTCGTATTCCTCCTGGGGTTCTGATGCCTCCACGGCACCAGCTCCCTCAGAGTTACTTTTCTCTCCCCGCGCCAATGCCAGCAGCGTCGGAGATTGTGCGTAGCTTCTATGTGTATTATGAGTAATCCGTATGCGAGATACTATCTCTATGTTCTCTAGGTAATAAAAATGCAATCAGACTCAAATCAGACTTTGGGTAAAACTTTGAAAATCTGTTCCCCCGTAAACGCTCCTGAGGCCCTGATCCGCTCCTATTTCATCAAATCGCTGCCACTTTCCGGTTACTTCGGAACCGACGAACTCAATGAACTTCCACCTTGCGCGCCATGGCCCCAGACCACCACCCGAGACCAATCAATCTATTGAAGTACCATAGGCCGCGAATACATCTTAGCGGAGCGAAGATACCCAAGCTCAGTGATGCTTCTAAGAAGTTGGGCCGTCCACAGTATTGTTGAACCATAGCTTACTATGAACAGATGTCTGCGAAACCTCGCAATGTTTCGTTTACCAAAGCCCGCCGATGCGGTCCCCTTTCCTCGCTCGAAATGTGCCGCTGTCCTCGTAGCACTCTTCGTTGGTCGCAATGGCGATTTGTATGTTCTCCTCAACCGCAGATCGGCGACATTGAGGTCGTATGCTGGGGACACATCCCTTCCTGGAGGGAAGGTCGATCCGGAGGACAGAACATTTGAAGACACCGCGGTGAGTATCAATTCAACGACTTGGTTGAATTAGCTCGTGTAACTCACTCGTCTGTACCACAAACTCAGCGGCGAGAAGCTTTCGAAGAAGTACTCTACTTCGTTTGGCTCAGGTCTCTTACTCTGTGTTTAACATGACCCGCAGATCGGTTTGCCCCGCGACCGAGCGAAGGTTCCGTTGCTCTGCGTGCTTCAACCATTTTTAGCGTCGAACCAACTTCTTGTAACCCCGTAAGTCGTCCTTGATACGTATCTATTTGCAGCGCTGACTTATGTCAACAGTGTGGTTGTGCTCATTTTGGACAACACACTCAGAGTCCGTTTACTTTGATATGTGACCAGTCATTATCTTTTGTTGATATCGTCCCTTTAGCCTATCCTCAACAAGGCCGAGGTCGCTTCACTTTTCTCTCATCCTCTCGAATCGTTTTTGTCGACCAAACCTCCCTTCCCTCAAGAACCAGAGGTGCTCGAGCTTTCTTCACCAGACGCTGTTGAGGACGGTGGATACCACAAGTTTTTCGATATTCCTTGGGATGGTAGTGGGGTTGAAGATGGCTATGCTCAACGCTTTGTTAGAGTTCATAGCTTTCTGACTGGGAGGGAAGCAGGCGGAACTAAGCCTGTCTTTGGACTTACTGCGTGAGTAGCATTGTTGACCAAAATGGACCAACACTGATAAGACCTCCTCCAGATGGATCCTGATCCACACGGCTACCATAGGTTACCAACGCCTCCCTTCATTCGACTTTCAACCTCCTGGCGGAACGCCCAGTATCGACGCGCGGATTGCGTACAATATTCTTAACAACGATGACTTACGACGAAGCTATGAGCAAGAAGGAATTCCAATTGAACTAGATCATCTCAACGCCGTCATTGAAAAGAATCGACTAAAACCAGACGTTCCCGGTACTCTGGCCACGCGCGACCTCCGTAGCAACAGCGCCGAAGACTTCCTAGGCCACGGTGTGGTCCCCCCACGGAGTGAGAAGGAAGACTACACCATTCGCAGGAAACGCGGTAATGCAAAGAGTAGGCTTTGAAGCTCTCAGCACGGTGTGTATATTTCGTATCTTCTCGTAGTGTAACCCATATGAATACAAACTCTAGCCCTGAGGGAAAGGGAAAAGACGGCAAATTTATGATTTGCTGCAAAGAAAGCCTTTGAACTCAAGTGTATACCCTCAAGCCTGCGAAGTCGAAATACGCGTTGGTAAAACTACCAGGATTTCTGTTCACGTAGTCTAGGCCTCAAGCGTCAGTACAGAACTTGGATCGGTCTATTTTTGGCTTTTGACGCACCAACGCAGCTTGATGGGCATCCAGATGACGCGTACGCATTCCCTGCCCAATCGCCACCTAATTTGATACCATTCAGCGTTATTCGCATCACCGCGTATATATCAAATGCTCACAGAATGTCAAGTTGATGATGATGTTGTGCGCTTTGAAATGTGAGGCGAAGTCACACTGAGTGTTGGGGAAGAACGCAGATGGCGTGCCCTAGGTAGGGGCCTGTCGGACTTAGAGCAACGAGGCAACTAGAAGCAACATACCCATGAACCCGTGTTGACCGTGGTCCCACCACTCCTCACATCGGCAGGAACGTTCCCAGCGTTCCTAGACCAGAACCATACCTTGATAAAGGTGCTCGTGCGCTCGACGGCGTACCTTGAAAGACATTGAGTGACTTGAACCGAATGATTTAAGGGAACCAATACCCACCAGCCTCCGCCGTTATTGTTGAAGCCAGGACCGTAGTTATTGGCTTGTGTCATCCTCACGCCGCACCCGGCGTTGCTATTGGTTGCGACGTTACAATCATTCTGTGCAGACGTTCTGTAATATTTCAAAGTAAGATGAATTGCATATCGTGTGGAGAAAGTGATTTTCAATTACCCTGTTTGCGAGCGGGACGCTGGCATCGAACATCCTAGATGAGGTGGTGAACAACAGCACGGAAAAATGTACCAAGATGGAGCTAACCTGCGCTGGTATGAAGCGTAACCTGGTTCGGTGAACGGTCGTTTACACCTTCAACGATGTCGACTTCGCCCTACATAGAGGAGAATCAGGGATTAGACGATGCATTGCGGGGACACCACAACGCGTGTGCAACGGTGGAAAAGTGCACCAACTTACTCCATTGGGCCAATTGGGGCCATTCTCCCAGACCTTGATGGAATCATGCATATCAGCAGCGTGTTCATAGGAGGATATATGAACTGTGGCGCTTACTGCTGGCCAGGTGCCACATCCTTGTGGCATATGGCGGATATCGAAGCTATGGATCACAAAAATACTGAGGCGTGTCTTTGGTTCCGAGGAGTTACTACCACATACATTGCGACATGGGTGGTGTACGATTTCTTGGACTGGATACGGACTGAGTTTCTTCCAGGACCACTGGAGCTCAAGACCGTCTTGGAGTCCGCACGTAGGATGAAGGTATTCCCAGAAGCGAACGTCAGGTTCTGCCTTTGGGCCGTACCAGCATCAACGTAATTTCTGTCGAGGAAACGGTCAGGCCGATGTCTGAAGCGTAGAAGGAGATTGAACGAACACTCGGCCGTGAGTGGGGTCTGAGATAGCTTCGAAATTGAAGGTGGTTAGGAAGGCGGTGCCGATTATTTCGTCCTGCATGAAGTACGTCGCCGCCATGACGAGTTGAGGGATAAGAAAGACGGTCGCCACGGTTGAAAATGCGGTCCTCATTGTGTACAGGACGAAGGATGTCTGGTGAGGCTTGGAGGTGAGATTCCGGATTGTGATAGCGGCCAGATGCTTTCATTTATACTGATGAAAGACTTGTTAGATCGGCAAGAGTTCGGGAAAGCAGACAAGGAAAAAAGAAATTTGACCAGCGTTGGATAGAGTCCATTCAAAGAATGAACGCGAAGAAGAAAGTCTCGTGAGCGAACAAGCATGAGGGGTCTGACAATTTGGAATTCCATTGTGTCGACCTCTGTAGGTCTAATTGCAGCGTAGCATAAGGAGCATAGTAACGATAGAAGTAGCTTCGAGATGCACGTGTTGGTGATCTGGTTGGTGCCGCGCAGCAGGAGATGTGAGTCTTTCTTGTTTCGTATATCCAATTTTCTTCTTTCCATGATCGGGAGTCAAGACAGTCTGTTGTTCGGATCTTTATTACGCCGTGCCGAAGTCGTATCAAGTCAACAGGCTTCACGGCAAGCAGTTATAGGCCCGTATAGCCTTGGAACCAAGAATTTTCAATGCCTAAAGGCATATGGCAAACAGCAAAACGTGGTCGATAGAAGCGACGTTGGCGTGACTGAAATAGCTAAAAGTCTAGAAAGTAGAGCCACCTCTGATGATGTGCCTCTACATGGATTTACTTGGCTCTGAAGAAGAAGAGAAAGAAGAAGAGAATCAACACCATAACGAGAAACGTACGAAGGCTAAATTTACCATATGTTATCATGTTGGTTAATCGGAGCCCACTTTGCATCCGAAGGGCTTCCAGGTGCACCATAGTGCGTGGGGACATGAGCGAAGGATGCCAGCACATCAACCGATATCGCTGAGCAGCTGAGCAGTAACGCGTGGTACAAGCGTCGAACCAACTGGCGGTGGCTGGTATCAGGCATACTGGAGGTGTTTGCTAGATGCATAGGCTTAGAATAGCTGACAATTGATACGCTGGCAGATATGTCTCACGTCACCATGACACTGCTTGGGAGCAACTTCGGGAAGTTTTCAGATTTATTGGAGACGACTTTATGTCAATCAAGTAGACATTTACATAAGATTTGAGCGCAACCTGAGGCCTGAGTGATTCACCACCTACTGCATGATCGTACTCATACTGAGAGAAATGCAAAAATGTCTGTGACTTCACCGTGATGTGTGGAAAGTGAGCTTGCGGTTGGCATAAACTTAAAGGAGGAGACTGTTTGGGGACACGTAAACACGACCCTGACAGAAGGTTACATGTGACTAGGGACAGACAGGAGGCGGTGGCTGATTCGAGGAAGAACAGCAAGGAGCGTTCCGTCGGTTACATACAATTTACATTCAGGAGAAGTAGTGATGCCTGATACAGAGGCAACTATGGAGATACAAACTATTACAGATCAACGAGAGTCGACAAATGGAAAAACAGATAACAAGTACAAGATGGACTGGTAGTGAGAAAGTCAATGCAATGTAGGGCACGACAACCAGGATGATTAATACAATGAACACAATGTTCTAAGTTGATGGACGTATGGAAGGATGCTTCAAGGAAAGCTGGATTACTTATGCAGAGTTTCTAGGAGATCCGAAATCAGAACCACTGCCGATGGATAAAATATCGTCTTCCAAGTCGTCAAAATTGTCACTCGGGGAGAACGAAAGCTCAGATGGAGCCGAGATGGCGGTATGGGCATCAGATAAAAAGGACATTGAAGAAGTGGGTCGTGAGACTAAATCTCCTTCATCAGATGATGTGCCTCGGGCTGTGAATGACAGCGAAGGAATTGTGGGAGAGAAAAACGAAGGGGAGGCTGGCGAAGGCGGTCCAGAGTTCATAACGTTGATTTGAGGAGGAATGGGAGAGGAAAGAGGCGACAGGGCGGTCTGGTACATCGGGGACGGAGCACGAGACGAATTAGGAGACAGCTCCTGGTATACTTGCATTCGTCCGGCGTTTTNGGCGTTGGTGAGTTATTCAAGATTTTCCGCTCGATCGGGGGGAAAAGTAAAGGTACTGTCCTTCACATCGATGTCAGGGCTTTCTAATCAATACGGAACAATGCATAGACGACGCACCTTCCAGGGACAGCAAGAATCCAGCCGATCCATCAAGATTCAAGCCCGTAAATCGAAAAATTCAATATTTTCGGCGGATTGGATGGTCTCGCAAGAAAATGTCATAATCTCAGCGTAGCCTTTCGTAAACTCGGCTGGACATACGCGTGTGGCGTAGTAATGTGGGTGTATCGTTGCGTTAGGCCAGCGTTTCGGCGTTGGTGAGTTATTGAAGAATTTGTGCGGTGGTGGTGGGAGAGGTGGGATGGCAAGGGTAAGTACCTTTGATTTCGTGATCAGGGCCTGGTGAAACATCATTGGACAATGTATAGATGACGCACCGTGTATTTGAGACGATAATCCATCCGTTCGTTCGAGGGTTCATGAAGAAATCAAGGATTCTGTCCTGGGAGGGGGAAAATGCAAAAAGCGAAGATAGGTGAGTGAGTATTCAATGAACCTTGTCTAAAGCACTCACATTTATCTCAGGGACCCTCTAGGTTCGCTTTCTTGGCGGTATTCATGATGCATCGGCTCGTTTTGACCACTCGGCGCGAGGGGGTAGGTGCAGCAGGGATTACCAAGGACGCAGTCTATCCTTCCGTAAACTCGGCTCTAGGTAACGGCATGATGTGGGAAGTCGGGTGTGTGGTTGGATAAGGCCAGCGTTTCGGCGTTCTGTGGTTATGTGCGGATTTGTGGGTGGTCGAGCGAAGAATCAAGGATAACTTCTAAATTAGGTGTGTCAGAACGTTTTCAACGATATTAAATGATGAATAGACTGCTTACCTCTGATTTATACCCATCAGGACGACGTTCCATCAATAATTTGTGGGGGGGGGGAACAAGGTTTTCTGTGGGAGATGGAAAAGTGAAAAATGCGATAATCAGTGAGTATATCATGATGCAGGTGGCCTGAATCAACTCACCTGGACCCTAGATAACATTCCAAACCCTTGGGCAACGTTACCCTTTCCATTTTCGGTAATTTCGAGTTGGGTCGCGAGGAACCGTGCCACGGCTGTCACAGCCAAGTCTTCACGGACCGTCTTGAAAATTCGGTCAGACGTGCGCCGGACGTGTAGGAACTCGGGACCATAGCGATCGTAGCCCGGCGTTTCGCTTTTCTTTGGGAATTCATGGTTTTGCGGCGACCAACATCCTTATCTGGCTGTAAATCAAGTTTGTGAGTCAACTGATCATCTAAGCGAGTAAGTATCACTCACAATATCATCAAGGTTCATTGTACAACCCTCCCCCAGCGCTAGATGTACCGTTTTCGGCGATTTCAAGAATTCGGTGTGAGGAAACGGCTTCCGGTCGAATTTTCCAAAAACGGACGGCAGCCCTTCGTAAACTCGGTCAGAGAGGGGCGGGTAGGTTGGGAAGTTGGGGATATGGCGGTCATAGGGCAGCGTTTGCTGCTTGTTTGGGAAATCGAGATTTTCGGGGAAGGTGGAGGTGAGTCTGGTTATTACTCCCTGGAAATTAAGTATTAAGCGTAATTACTCACATAGAATCAATGATAGATGGCGTTCCGTCCATTTTACGCTTAGACGTATGCGATAGACAGAGGATTTGCTGAGGAAACAAGGAATCTACCCGAAATGAAGATGTGGTGAGTTGCATGGAAAATGGCTCGAATTTCAGGGAAACGACTCACCAAGCGTTCATCCCTGCTTGCTAGATCGGTTCCCCCGCACTCAATACTTCATCCATGCCCATTCGGCTGTCTGAACACCAGGGGGATTGTCTCATTGTTAGGGACGAAACTGGAGGGACAGGGGGAGGCCCCTAAGGACCGTGGGAATGACGTCGGAGCGGAGCATAGCGGAGCTACGCCTCCTAGAACAGAACTGAAACGGAGTCTTGGCCTCAACTTATAGGTTGTGCCCTCCGCATCTCTCGCTGGGTGACTCCAATTTAGTAGACACCCCTATAGCGCGGAGGACGTCGGAGATAGGGGTCCGACGTCGGAGCAAGAGGAAGAGCGGGGTGATGGGATACCAAGTGAAGACGAGGGAGGATGATGAAGACTGACGAAGTCAGAGTTGGTGTTGTTGTCGGAGAAGGGGCGGAGCCGACGTCGGAGCGTGTCCCTAGTGACTAGCACTCTGCGGAGAGGAGAGGATTGCAGAACATTAATATTAGAGCTGAAGAACAAGGTACTGAAGTACTACACTTATATACTACCTATGAGGAAACCATGAGGTATCAATGAGGCGGAACGAAGTATAGTACTGGAGGTCAACCCAGAGTAGACCGAGTAAATAGGATAAATAGGAGATAGGGGCGGAGCTCCGAAGCGGAGATGGAGGAGATCCGACGCTCCTAAGTACCCTAGAATGGTCAGGGGTATGGGCTTGACCAGACCATGACAGTACCTCCCCTTTAACGCCGAAACCCCGGAGAGGCTAAGTAAGTGAGGAAAAAACTCGGAGTAAGCGGAGCTGGCGGAGGGGTAGCTAAAATAAAAATGAAGTCCAAAACACTAAATTCAACCAAAAGATAAGTAAGAGTCCAACCACAACCAAGAGAATTGAAAAACCAAGGCGACACCAGCAGAGTCGGAAGCGCGATGCTCCGAAAAAAAAGATTGTGAAGGTCAACTTCACAAAACCCAATTAAGGGTGAGAGGTGGCGGAAATGCCAGTAGAGGTGACTTAAAAAAGTCGGAGAGGTCGGAGTTCAGGATTAGGAATGGGATATGTAACTTGTATTTCGTTGTCGCATCAGTCAACGGACTGGAAAAGGACTTGAAGTAAGTTGAACTCCACATAATCTAAGTGAAAATCCACCCAGGAGGGCCCATGGGAGCGCGGAGCTCCGATGTCGGAGGTCGTCAATGAAAGGAGTGATGGAAGGAGGAGAGTCGGAGTTGGTTGAGAAGTGAATGGAAGTGGAATCTTCGTTTTAAAAGTTTTCTTGAAAGGAAAAAAGCAAAAATGATCGGAGATGCGTCGGAGGCGTCGGAGATGGCGGAGACTAGCACCAGAGATCATAAAAAGAAAAGGAGTGGTGGTGGAAAGGAAAGGAAGGGTAAATGTCGCGCGCCAGGAGGAGGGGGAAAAGCAATCCAGCAACCCAAGATGGTTAATAAAAACCAAAACGTCGGAGCTATCGGAGCTCCAACAACAGTAGAATGGACAAATAAATGTCCCGGCACAAAGGCCAAAATCGTCGGAGTTGTAGGAGCTCCGACGCCAGTAGAGGTGGACAATTAAGTCCTGGCACAAGGCCACAGTAGAGGGTGCTTCAGAAGAAGCGGTAGAGTGGTGAAGCGGATGTGGTCGGAAGAAGAGGCGGAGTAGGCGGAGCTGGCAGCGGACATGGGGGAGGAAATGAATGAAAACCTTCCAAAGACAAAAATGCGAAATCGTCGGAGATAGCGGAGCTGTCGGAGCGAGGATGACGGATTTCGAAGTGGAAGGGTGGAAATAAACAAGGTCTTCACAAGGTGGCGAGAGACCGGAGTGTGAGCTCTAATATACTGTTAGGGACGAAACTGGAGGGACAGGGGGAGGCCCCTAAGGACCGTGGGAATGACGTCGGAGCGGAGCATAGCGGAGCTACGCCTCCTAGAACAGAACTGAAACGGAGTCTTGGCCTCAACTTATAGGTTGTGCCCTCCGCATCTCTCGCTGGGTGACTCCAATTTAGTAGACACCCCTATAGAGCGGAGGACGTCGGAGATAGGGGTCCGACGTCGGAGCAAGAGGAAGAGCGGGGTGATGGGATACCAAGTGAAGACGAGGGAGGATGATGAAGACTGACGAAGTCAGAGTTGGTGTTGTTGTCGGAGATGGGGCGGAGCCGACGTCGGAGCGTGTCCCTAGTGACTAGCACTCTGCGGAGAAGGGAGGATTGCAGAACATTAATATTAGAGCTGAAGAACAAGGTACTGAAGTACTACACTTATATACTACCTATGAGGAAACCATGAGGTATCAATGAGGCGGAACGAAGTATAGTACTGGAGGTCAACCCAGAGTAGACCGAGTAAATAGGATAAATAGGAGATAGGGGCGGAGCTCCGAAGCGGAGATGGAGGAGATCCGACGCTCCTAAGTACCCTAGAATGGTCAGGGGTATGGGCTTGACCAGACCATGACAGTACCTCCCCTTTAACGCCGAAACCCCGGAGAGGCTAAGTAAGTGAGGAAAAAACTCGGAGTAAGCGGAGCTGGCGGAGGGGTAGCTAAAATAAAAATGAAGTCCAAAACACTAAATTCAACCAAAAGATAAGTAAGAGTCCAACCACAACCAAGAGAATTGAAAAACCAAGGCGACACCAGCAGAGTCGGAAGCGCGATGCTCCGAAAAAAAAAGATTGTGAAGGTCAACTTCACAAAACCCAATTAAGGGTGAGAGGTGGCGGAAATGCCAGTAGAGGTGACTTAAAAAAGTCGGAGAGGTCGGAGTTCAGGATTAGGAATGGGATATGTAACTTGTATTTCGTTGTCGCATCAGTCAACGGACTGGAAAAGGACTTGAAGTNAAGTTGNACMASTTGGGTGCCCTGGACAAAATTTTCGCTTCGACTGTTGGTGGAGCTTTGGCGACATGGAATCAGCCCATTGAAGTCATTCGCGTGGAGGTATTTGCTTTCTTCTAGGCCTTTTTTGCGCGGGTTCTCACTGGCCCTTCCTAGATGCAATCCATGGCCAAGGCCGCCAACCGCCCAGAAAAGCCCACCATTGTCAACACGCTCTCATACATCTACCGGGAGAATGGTATCAAGGGTCTTTACCGTGGTGTGACCCCCCGTATTGGCTTGGGTATTTGGCAAACAATCTGTATGGTCTCCTTCGCCGACTACGTCAAGGCTTGGTGGGTCCGAACTCGGTTCGTTGTGTATCAGTCACTGATTTTTTTTTCTTTTCACCAGGGTCAAGACGCGATAGTTTGTCGTTTGTAGAGGTGCATGCTATATCTATTATTATAGAGTGTTTTTGTCGTAGTCGTTTTTTATAGACTTCCCTTAGTTTTTAATGCCGCATATTGGTCGTATGTCTTTTTTTTTAGCACGGCAGTCAGGTGTTTTCGGGTTCCGGGGTAAGCATAAGACCGGGCGTTCCTTAATTGCGGGGTAAATGTTTGAGATGCCCAATATTCAACCCTTCTTCAACATTCAACCACCTCCACTTGTACCCCAACCATGAGCGCATTGCCAGCTTCGAAGTCAGTCCACCCCCTTCTCGCAAGCTATCTGCTTCAGTTAGCCACCCACCCTCTGAGAACCAAGGCTATCACCACCGGTAAGCTTTTTGACTTGATCCTTTAGCCTTTTCCCCATCACTGACCTCGCCACAGCTACTTTGTCCTTCCTTCAGGAAATCATCGGAAGCAATGTTGCCAAAACGCCTATCCAACGCCCACCAAAAGATGCTTCTGCCCTCCGCCATTTGCTAGCAAACGCTCACGTCGACTCGAAAGCTATCAAGATGGCTATTTACGGCTTCTTCGTTTCTGCCCCGTTGTCGCACTTCCTCGTTGGCCTCCTTCAAAAGGCGTTTGCAGGAAAGACATCTCTGAAGGCGAGGCTCGGTCAGATTGTCGCGAACAATCTGCTCATTGCTCCTATTACTACTACAGGTATGTAGTTTTTCGCCCGGAATGTCCGAGCACGTTGAACTCACACGTTATACCCAGCGTTTCTCGCGTCTATGTCCATTATCAATGGCTCGCGCACATTGAAGGAGGTCGCGGGCACTGTGAAGTCTGGGTTCCTGCCCATTATTCGTGTATGTGACATTATCCATGCTCCCTACAGTTGGCTCATACCCCCGGAACAGATTTCTTGGACGGTCTCCCCCATCTCCTTGATTATTGCCCAGAAGTTCATCCCCGTTGAAGTGAGTCTTTGGTTAAACTCACATAACGAAAGCCCTTTGCTAACGCCATCCTATAGCTTTGGGTACCCTTCTTCAACTCCATCCAATTCATCCTCGGCGTAAGTCCCTTGACATGTCTTCCCTACATAGATGACAAACAAATCACCTTTTCTACAGACGATTTTTAACATCAAGTCCAAGAGACTTGCATTGGAAAAGGCCAAGCGCGATGCCGCCGCCAAGGACGAGAAAAAAGATGATTAGTCCAAGATTAGTCCGCTCCGTATTGGTTGTGCATAATGGATAGCTTATAGTTCAGATGGATGTAATCTACTTTTGTCGAGGACGGTGACTTGTGGACTACTGGTCGGAAGGCCCTTTTGGATATATCGTTGACGAGCACGCGCGGCTGCTGGCTCGAGGACTTCCGTCTCCAACCTCCAACCACTCAGTGAGTACGTGCCTTGTCGTGTAACCCAAAGGTTGGCAAGTATCGAAACCTGTTCGGACGGCGGTATAGTCCCCCTGAAAGTCGACCGACCAGCGTACGAAGGTGGTGTGCTCGAACTAAAATCCGGGTTAGCACAGATGAATAGCGAGCAGACAAGTTGTACGCACGAAGAAACCTCGCCCTCAGTCTTGGACGTTAGGTTGAGGAGATATCGGCTAGGGTGGGTTTGCGAATGGTTGCGCAAGGTAAATGTCACTGGGACGCGACAAGGTCTGCGTATGCACATACATGAGAAGTCTGCTCGATAGGTCGACTGAACCGGACTTACGATGCACCGAGATCATGAGTAACGACCACATTGTCTGGCAAAGCGACAACAACAGGATTCATCTCCACGTTCCACTCACTCGTTCTGAGTGACTCCAAAAGCTCTTGCTGTTCACGACGCGTCTCAGCATACATGCTACGCTTTGACTTCCCCGTCTCCGATGCTTCCAAAATGTCTTGCAATGCTCCATGACCTGCACCCATGTTGACACCAGAGACGTACAAATGGCCCGAATGCTTCAGATCTTCAGTCTCCCAGAAGAGCACCAGATCCACCGCCCGAGGGTTGTAGAGAGGGAAGACAGTCGTGGCATCCTTGATATGGGGGTATGACGAGGTTACCAAGTTGGCGGAAGCTTTCCGGCGACCACTGTGGAGGAACCGCCTAATCATTTCCGATTCATGAAGCCAAGATGACGATCCCGTCTACACGAAATGTCAGCATATGCCACAGCATAGATAAAAGACGGAATTGCCTACAGTGTCCGACCGACCACAAAGAACCGAAATAGGAGGAGGGGAAGCGGCAACAGGAGGAATGCCCTGGACAACACAACGAAGATTTCGCGAGACAAAATCATAGGTCTCCTGTACACCACTACCACCGTGCCAAGGCCGCGCACCCAGGCCCATATTACCAGCCTGCAGAGGGGGAACGAAGCTACTGTGTTGCGGGTCAATAACCAATCAAAGGAGAAAAGTGAATGGAAAAAACGAACGACGGAAGAGGCTTCAGAGGGAATATCTCCCATGTAGGGCTGAGCATAAGCACTTGGTTGACACGGAAGGCGACCGCTGGGGAGGAATTGCGAAGTTGGAGATCCAGATGATAAAGATGATCAAGCGACTGGGAAGGTTTGGTTCCCAGAAACACGTCGAATGAAGGTCGAACTTCGTATGAGCGCGTCACACGTAGAGAGTGGAAAGCCTTGTCAACTGTACTCTGTTCGCAGTGAGTCTCACCATCAACACGTCAAGCAAACTACTTACATCCCGATAGACGAAGAGGAGACGCAGGTCTTGTGGACCAAGGGTGTCGGCATGCAACACCACGGAAATAGACGCGCTTTCTCCGGGCTGCAGTGATTGCGATTTGTCGAAGCGTATGCGAACAGGCCGTTGAGGAGCCAACGAGTTCGAGGACTCCAATACATCGTCCGAAACACGCGATACTACGAGCCGCGAAGGACACATAAGTATCAACATCAATCAAAACTCAAAGAAGTGGACTGACCTCGGTCTAGATCATCCGCCACACTCTCCATCCAAAGCTCATCATCCGGCGAAGCAATCATCCACACCTCATCCAACGTCGACTCCCCGGCATTCGAAAACCAAAGCCTCATATCCACACGCTCTCCTTTCGACAGAACCAACCGTCGATCGTCAACGAAGTTGATGAACAATTTATGTCTAGATCCAGAAACGTTCACTTTCAAGTGCACATCAGGAGCATATGTGGGTTTTATACGCTGTGCTTGAGTATCATGTAGCCGTGCACCTCGGGATGAGAGTGATTCTTGGACAGGAAGGAGACCCAAGAAATTATAGCTGGAATGTTAATGCAAAGTTAAGCTCAGACGCGTGTGATCAAATGGGATGTGAACGTACCAGCAGACTGCATCCATACCAGCGCCACCGAGTGAGAACCCTTCTTGCCACAGCCCAAGAGAAAGGACTCGAG
>JAPEVF010000772.1:0-21421 GCA_029747585.1 Pleurotus djamor
TTTAGTAGCAGGCACCCCTTCCCCCATTCCATTGGAAGGTGGGAAATTCAAAGAAAAAAATATAGTCGGCGTGGTCCCTAAACGAGTAATGCCCGTATCGCAGTGTCGCACATTGTCCTTCAACACGATCGACTCTGTCCTCCTTCGCTCCCTCAGCTATCCTTATCTGGTCTGGCTGGCGCGTCATCCCCCTTCGGAATCCCCGCTGCCTTACCAGTACAATCCAAAACCGCCTCATCATGTGCTCCCTCTTTCTCTAGTCCAAGTACCACACACGCACATTCCACTCAGCGGCTGTCATCCTTCAAGTCGCTATCACCGACTCACTCCTCTTCTCAGCGCCGATGCACTATGCAGCGCCTTCCTCAGACCTATCAGACAACACCGCAGCTCTCTTCTGTCTCTTGACTGGCTAGAGTATTATTAGCCTGAGTATGCTACGCGCGCACGACTACCGAGCGCCATTACATCCACTTCGATACCTGCTGTGACTCTATACCTCTATTACTGTGTATTCTCTATATCAAGTATCAAATGAATATTGAATCGCATGTCCACCTCTTCTATGTTCGTTCGTTCGCTCGTAAGATAAGTGTCAACACAACACCTATACAAAGCCTCCCTCCCCTTCCACCGCACTCACCACACACCACACCACACACACAATCCCAATCCCATCACACATCACCCCATCAACGAATAATCCTCCCAATCCCATCCTACTCACCCACCCATCCATCTTCTACCTTCCCAATGCAATGCAATCCCACCCACCAAAGTATATTCGACCTTCCCAAGCTCCTTCAAGACAACCCGTTGATGATGGAAGAGATCATGTTTCATCTGAGCTCTCGGCTCACCTTCTCACATTGTCCTTTTTGAATCTTTTTGAATCCTTTTTGGGGGTGTAATTGGGTTGATTCAATTGACGATATGATGGTGTGGTGTGGNTGTGGTGGGAGGACGCGAAAAACGCCTCTTGAGTCTTTGGTGGTGTTTTTCACATTTTGCGCGCGTGGGTTGGTGGGATGGTAATAATGTATTGCGTGGTGTCGTGAGCACTGGGTCTGCGTGTGCGAGTGCAACGTCTGTGTGCGTGCGTCCCAACTCCCAAGGCAGAGGACAGCGTGGTGGTAGTAATGGTAAAGGTCGTCGTACAGTGGGTGCGTCCCATACCTCCCGTATCCTTGTACTCTAGTCTCGGAGCGGGCTTTACGGCGCATCAGTGTCATAGCGTCGGTGGTCAACCGGTCACCGGTCAGCTGTCAGTTCGGACTCGTATGTCTCGTGGAAGTCGAATATCGATTATCGAACATTGAGTATTGTGTGATTGAACCTTGGTGGTGGTGGCCTCGGTGAAGGGTGCAGGTCGTATCATCGGTGAAGAATTTGAAGACGGAGGTGGTGGTGGTTGATCGAGGTCGAGGTTCACAAAAAGAACTCGGCGCGACGGGCGCTCCCTCACCCACTTTAGTTTATACCTTGATTCCCGATCAACAACTTGGTTGAACGTTGAACGTTTGAACGTTGAAACTCGAACGCACACATCACGCTCAGTGCAGGGTCCATTCGGTGTATTCAACGCGCTCTCTCAGACTCTCAGTCTGTTCACTCGGAGTCGGTAGCTAGCAAGTGATTCGAATAACTCAAATCTCGACGAAAATAGCCTGAGAGACAGGTCAGAGATGGAGTCGACGGTCCCGATGCCTGGAGCCTGAGGCCTGAGTACTTGAGTACTTATTTTCGCGACCTGGGTTCCCAGTCCCGAAGACTCCCAAGTGGATGTGGATCGACTCCCTGGAGCATTGCAATGTTGCATGCATCAATGCATTGATTTATGGGAATGGGACTGGTGGGACCCACAGTGTGTACATCCTGAACATCCTGACGGGCGTTGTTACTTTGGGCGTTGGGCGTCGTGAGCGTCGAACGCTGATGCTTGATGCATCGATTCTTTCCAACTTTCCAGCTTCTCCAAGGAACGCTTTCCAAACTTCGAAAGTTCGAAAGTTCGAGCGTTTGGTTTTTCGGAAGTTCTCAGCGCTCTGGGAGAGCTCCATACTCTACACACTCTACACACACACTATGCGGCATACCCTCGATTCAGGCAAATACGCTTACAAGTTCCATCGTTCTGATGGCCCTCCTCCGTATGTGGTTCACTGGTACGTGATTCCCTCTATTCTTTCCTCCCATTACTCCTTGCTCCTTGCTCCTTAGAAGAGTCGGGCGTATGTGTAATCTATCACAAAGTGCGCGTACGATCGGTCCAAGGTCGTCGGTTTTGTGGGGTTTGCGTTTAAGTTTAAGTTTAAGTTTTAGTAAGTCACCTGCGGAGGACTTCGTCAACGTTGAGGCGTTGAAACTTGAGCTTGAGGCGTTGAAGTTACCCACTGAGTGACTGACATGCGCTTTACAGGTGACGTTGAACATTGAACATCGATGACTCACTGTCTATAGAGTACACACTCTTTTCCATCTAATTGAATGATCAATGATGGCTAGTATTACTCCGTGAGGTGGTGAGTCGTTCAGCTCCGTTTACATCCGTCCCGTCCGTTCATCCGGTCACGGAGATACATACTCTACTCTACTCTATACTTACTTACCCATCATATCCCTACGCTCTAGATCTCCCTTTGAATGTAACCTCGGACTTCGGTGACCGGCCACAGTGTGAGCCAGGGGGATCCCAGGAGGACCGCTGACCGCAGATTGTAGACCGCAGTACTTACTTCCTTGGGATGAACCTACGAGATAGGTATCATCCCAACAGTTGAAGAAACATCCTCGACTCCTGGCTCTTGAGCTCGGAAATGGGAATGGGAATTTGATGCGATAACTCTGAATATTGTTGAATATCGAATCCAGCGTCTGTCGGAATCTAATCGCACCTATACGATGTCATCCCGCTCATGCAAGCGACGGGACAAAAGAGAACAAAGTGTTTACTTCACCATCCCCATCCCTATCCTCATCCCCAACTCAACCTCCATTGAAGAGTCTAAAAGCGTCTACGACCTAACGACCTAACGACCAATAATATTTACAAGGAGCGTCTATCGAGTCTATATACACGTTCGACGCCCGTTATGTCGTTACGACCCTCACTCACGCATGCCACCCTGAAACATTCGACAACGACGTTTCCCCCCCCTCCCCCTTCCTCCCATTCAGTACGACTCACGACTCAGGAATCACGATTCTGAACGAATCACGAAGAAATTTCTGCGGCGCCGGCGAATGTTCGCCTTCTCCCTACTTCCTCTCTTTTTTTTTCCCTTCGGTCTTCTCGGATTGGGGTTAATTAAACAACGGCGCAGCGGGGAAACATTGAATGACTCGGACACGGACACGGACACACGGACTTTGGGGGACGGACATGGCTACGGATATCGATATGGATTACGGTTTACCCAGACCTCCCTCCTCGGAGGACTACCCCCTTCTCCTCCGTTGCACCTGCGGGTTCGACTACGATAGGTGGCACTACAGCTGCAACTGCAACTGACAAGACGAGGGTTTAGTCGATCGGTATGGTACAGCCATGAAGATTGAAGGTCCATGGAGCTCTCCTTCTCCCTCCCTCTGGTTATATGTGTTATTCATTAAGTGACTCGGGAAATCTGGTCCTAATCCCTGGTACGTTCCTCTGTCCTCTATATCTATAGAGTAATACCGTTGTATGGGTAAGGCTAATTGAATAATGAATTGACAGAAACGCACCGCCTTTCGCAGTTTTATCTCTTTGGGTTTTTATTAGAGTGAGTGAGGTCAAACGGTTAGTCGGTGAAGTGGTCGTTATCGTTTCTCTGACGTGGAGACGAAGACAAGGAGACGAGGAGAAGAAGAGGATATTCCGGGATCCTAAAACAAACGGAAGAATGGAAGAATGGAAGCGCATACGAACTTGAACACGCTCCGGTGATGCTCTTCCAAGGCTGAGCAAGGCAAACCATTACGCATCACGTTCCGTACTCGTGGGATGGGATGGGACGGGTGGGAGACAATTCGTGCCCAGGAACACCAGCGGCCAGAGCAAGATACGCGGTTTGTCGTTGGTCGTTGCATGTGGCTCGTCGTCCATATGGACATGGACATGGATGACGGGAACGGGAACGGGAATGGGAAACGACCAATGAACTTTCTCTCTTGCGCTTCTTCGCTTTACAATTACCCTCGGAAACGCGAAAGGTTACGCTTAACCAGTCCCTTGAAGCTTGACATGGACACCCCACTCCTCCTTCTCCGCTGATAAGATGCGTTTACAGTTGACGTGACCTGAAAGGTCGTGGTGGTATGGCATGGTATCTATTCACCACCGACTCGGACCTGATCACTGGGTATTATTGACCCAGTGAGCTTCTTTCGCCTTCTTTCACTTCCTCTACTTACCCCCCCTTCGTCCCCGAATCATATCCTGAAACGCTAAACACCAGCAGTCAACCAGAAGTACGGAAGACAAGGACAGGTCATGTATAGGTTAACGGTGTAACCAAGGAAGAGCCGCTTAAGTTCCAACCAATCATCGAAGAACGGATCTGACCTCTCTCCCTCTCCAGATTTCTCAAAGTGACCTATGTATACCGTATACACACACGGACGTTGGACACACACGCATGGGACGGATATAAACATGAAACACTGAAACGCCCAAGGTTTACTCCTTACTCCTTACTTTACTTTACCTCCTTCAATGCTTTCTCTGAAATTTGATGCCTTAAAGGAATTAACGCTGAAGAGGAATTCGACGAGGCTTCTTGATTCTTGATCTTGGGTCCTTCACACGCCAGTTCATGCGTTTGGCGTGTCATTTGTCTTGAATCAGGATCTCTCTTCCTCTAATATCTATGATAACTATCGCACTATGGCGCAGAGGGAATGAGAAAGACACTGCTTGGTGTCATGGGTGTGGGAGAGTTCGGAGCGTTTACTGTTTCTTTGGGTGGGTGAACTCCGTAATCTGTTGGACTGATCTCTCGTTAGGTGCACTGCCTCTCCTCTTCTGAATAATTCCTACTGTCCTCGATGAGATACAGTGCCAGTCAAGAGACGCGGAAGTTTTGGATATGCAGTGGGAGTCATCGACATTTCGGATAAGTAACGTTGACGTGACTCCCAGGTCCCTACTCGGGGTGGCGCGCTACTGCTACAGTGCTACTTTGGTACTGCCTGCTGCTAAACGGGATAAGTCATACTACGCCTCAGAGTGGTAAGTCAGTATTGCTCCCGATGCATGGATATCGCCTCAACTTACTTGATGTAGACTCTTTGTCTCCGTCTCCGTCTCCGAGGGAGAGTGATCATGCGAGTGTATAGATAACAGGCTGTACATCAGCATCGTACATCGCGCATCGCACACACTCGCAGGCCACCGGCACCGTCCATCCACCCATCCATCCTTCCATCCCTCCTTCCTTCTTGGGAATGATATATCCATCCTACCACTCACGAATCGCTCGGACTCACAATGCCGCTCTCTCATTCTATCCTTCTTTGACCACCGCTGGGTTCTTACCGACCGCTCCATCACCCCGTCCCACCCCGTTGCTCACTCAGGAACGTTGGTTGACCGTTTGACCGTTGTTACGAAGGCAAGACTACGACTTCCTGATTTCATCTCTATCTATCTACCACAATATGCTCTAGAGTATATTCGCGGACTCCTACGACCGGCCGACTGTCCAGGGAGCTTCGAGGACACCGCCACGAGTAGCCGTGACCACTCGCATGGGTTGCAAACCCATCTTCTCCCCATCTCCCATCAGAGAAGCTGATAGTTGATGCTCGGGTTGTATATCGTTATCGTGACGCCCATATGCTTTGTATGCATGGCCGTGCCTCGTAGCTTCTCGAGTTTGAGGGCTGCTCCAATGATGGTTTGACTGGATGTAATGGGTATACACCGAAAACATTTGTTCATCCCTCATAACTTCATTAATTAAGCAAGTTCCCGCCGGGACTTTTGTGGTGTCGTTGATTGATGTACGTATTGTATTGATGTGGGTTTTTTGATAGCTGCGTAGAGCTTAAGGGTAAGGGCGAAACTCAAACCTGAACGGATGGACGGACACAACTCGGACTTTGGGAGGGAGGAGGGGATGCCGCCGTGATCATGATCGCGCGGTTCTTCCCCACTGGTTACCAGTTACAGTTACGGTTACTTGACAGGGTCGACGGTCTACCATCATCATCGATTTCATCATGCATCCCACCATCGGCATCAACGCCTTTCACTGCTTTGATCTTCCCGTACCCGTGTGCTTTGAGTGATCATGAACTCCAATTCAAGTTCGAAGCTTGAAGGGGTGTCAAGTAATTGCAACGTCGGCATTCAAAGCGCTAGCCTATTAGCTTTGATCATTAGCAACTTCACGCCTGGGGCTTCGAGCGACGCGCGTCACCCCAAGGTTGGGATCTTAGGATCAAGGGGTGGTTGATTTGTATGAGCTTGACGAGTTGACCTGTCGCTGGCTAGTTGTCAATTGTATTTGCCTGAATGCGACTCAATTCAACCTTGTCTTCCATTCGGGAACGTCTCCGCCTCCACTGCAGAATGGCTTCTCCTGTTGTACATACACAATGTACACAGATACTCCCCGTGTGATATGTATACTAATTCAATACTTTTCGAAGCCCGTTATCAAGGCTATCCTCACACTGTGCGGCGTGCCCTTGTATACACTTATACAGACATACTAGTAACCTTAACTGATACTGCTACTGCGGGGATGCAAGTAACGATAGCAAGGCTCTCCCGGGCGAGGCGGTGCGATGTGGAGGGGACCTCGATAATTAAACGGCAGTACCCACACTGCCGAGCGCTGAGAAGCTTGTTCGACATAGGTCATGCTCATGCCCAGTGGCCAAGCTCCAAGGCTGGGAGAGAGAGTCAACGTACAACTTCCTCAGGCTGCGAACCTTCCACCCGGGCGCCCCATCACGCGTACAGCCCTCGGTCTTTTGAAAAGTTCCATCCAATCCAAATCGAAAATAGACAGATCAAAACACAAAGACACAAACGCATTCCGTCATGTCGTTCGATAAAGAAGGTTCCATCGATAGGTACGGTTTGTCGGAAAGAGAAAGAGAGAGAGATAGCCTTACTGAGACAGACGTCCGTTCGTGTGAGAGTCTGAGAGGACCTCCTTGTGGCTTGTGTCGGGTGGGCAAAGCGCTAAAAAGGAGGTGTTTAAGGGGGTGGGAGTTCGAAGCAACTTGAAACCTAGGACAAGAAACCGAGTATGGGAATCCTTCCCCCATTCGAGCCAATTCGAGCTTCATCGCCTTGAACTTTTTTGACACAGGCCTTGGAGTCCATCTGTGTCGCTGTGTGCCGTATATTGAGCGCTATGGGATGATTGGATATCGTTTAGCCTTCGTCCAACGTCAATTCAATGCATCGGACTTGGACTTGCCAAAGTTGACGCTGGCTCTGCCATGAGTTTCGTCATGCTCTGACCTTTCCGAGTCATAACCTTCTTCCTTCCATTGCTGGTGTTTATGTTTGTAGGGGTTCCATGGGGTCCTCCCTCCCTTGTCTCGTCGGAGCACAGCTAAATGACCGTCCTCTTTGTCGCAAGAATTTTTAGAACGTATGGCACTAGACTCGGAAACAAGTTAACATCATACGTTTCTCTCCATATCCGCGGCAGTATTGAGCTTCTTTGAGGGCGCGGAACAGCAGGTGTGACCACAACCATACGGGTTGTGGCTTGTACTGAGGTGGTGGTGCACAACTGTTAAGTCGGTGGAAGGATTTGACCTACTCAGGAGTGCAAGGAGATGTATTGTCCTTTCGACGGATTGACTTATGCTCGACGGGCTACACTCCCCTTCATCCCTGGTTATAGACATATCACAGCTCCCGCCTGACCTCCGCACAATAAGTCTATGTGGAAAGAACTTAATCCCCTAATCCCTTTATCGCTATCGACAATCACCGACGAACAAGTAGCTCAACATCATTCAGGCTTCCGAGTCGCCGTGACCAAGCACCAAAGCAAGTAAGGTCCAAGCGTATGAGTCTATCCGTATCTCCACCGTGTCCCATGCTGGTATTTGTAAATTAGGCTTTTCCGCAGAGACCACCACCTTCCTTCCCTACCCTTACCAACAGGAGGTGACAGGAGGTCCGATGTCCATGTACCGTTGTGTAAGGATACAGAGAAGTCGGACTCGGAGGATTTGAACCCACAGAACTGCGGGTGTTCGAATTCCAGACATCTGAGGTAGGCTAAGCTAAGCTAAGCTAGCAGATTCTTCCCCCGGTCCCGCCTGATGATTATGCACGCATCGGATGTTTGGAGAGGAGGAGGTGTTCGAGGTAAAAGCTTCTCCTTCTCTTGCTCCTTCTCCTTCTTGGCGTGTAGTGACAGGTCGCAATATGGGGGAGAGAGGGGAGTAACTGAGGAGATTAAGGAAAGGGTGCGAAGAAGGGTAAGAAGGGGACGGAGAAGGGTAAGAAGCTAAGAAAGAAGAAGTCGTGAGTCGAAGCACATGTGCTTCAACCTGGAGGAAGGCTAATTCGCTCCATCATTCTTCTCATCTAATATGTACCTCTAGCCCTCGAGACCCACGGAACAGCTTATGCCGTATGGGCCGTACTTGAGTACTTGTGGGCGTTGAACCCAATTGACGTGGCCTAATTCCGGAAAAGCTTGAATGCGACGGCGACCTCGGGAGTAGCCCCCCTGTGTGGACGATGACTTCCACGGTCAGAGTCAAGTGCCTATGCATACTGCGATCATGTTTCACCAGTTACTCGGAGTGAAAGAGTTGACTAGTAGAGTAGTACGTCGAAAGCATGATAAAGAAACAGATAGAACAGGCTAGCTCAGTGGGCGTAACACCACAAAGAGAAACTTGGCTTCTAAGCAAACAAACAAACAGGCAAACAAACATGCATCTTGCGCAGTGAGCGATGGTAGATACGAGGACTTCGTGGGTTGAAAACGCGTTGATTTAGTGATCCGTTGAGTCTACACACGTTATGTAAGGAGGTGACCCCCTGAGAAACTCCCATCTCCTCATTAATCGCCCCCTGAGGTATTAAGAGGCCTTGAGGGCCGGGACTCGCAAGTCCGGGGTTATCGCTGGAAGCACCAACGGGTAGCACCTGTGAACGTATCATCGCTTCTGAGAATGACGTGGTTACTCGCCCACATGTCCGTCTTCACATGCACATTCGCAGCGATGGACGAAGGAAGTAAGAACAGACCGCGAAAAGGACGTGCACTCCCTCCGATGAGACCGAGTGCGATTACGATTATAACGTGAGGGGAAGTGGCTGGTATTATTAGCACACAGACCTTTCGTAAGATTCCTTGTTCTACGTCCTTCAATATCAAATCTGAGCGTTGACGTATATACACACGGAGGATGCTTCTCCAATATGATCACATAGAGAATAGGTAGGGCGAGAAGGGCTCCGTACGCTTTACCTCCGTTCCCGTTAAGTTGCCCGTTCCTAGAACCAGATCCAATTTTCAAGTTCCAAGTTAGGCACGCTTAAATGTATGTATACGTACATACGAAATCTGGTTTGATGCATCAGCATCTGGATGTTGGAACCTGGGCGATGGAAGGTCGCGCAAAGTTCCTCCGCGGTGCGATGTATTCGCGGAAGTTATGGATGCGTCTACGCTAGCGTGGTGAGCGATAGGGAAAATGAAAGGACAGCGGGCTCTATTTATACTTTGCGCTCAATAGTATACCACCACTAGTGGGACTTGGGGCAAAGGAGGTCGCCGCGTTCGATGGCTGGGAGTTAAGATGCCCAGGGTGAATAGGAGACGCCCTGACAGAAAGTGAAAACCTTAACTCTGGATGGTTAAAACTACATTTGTGCGACGTACTATACATACAACAAGGAAAGCAAGCGCGACATCCAGGAGAGCACGAATAAGAGCAAGCAGAAAACGAACCAAGAATCTCAGGAAGCGATAACAACAAAATAAAANCACCGAAGAAACAAACAAGCGAAAAAGAAGACTCGAGTAATCGTACACCTCATAACACGACGCAGTAAGCCGTAGCGGTGACCGGTGATCATTTGTGGTGTCACTGCTCATGACGCTTTCTTCCTCCCCTTCCTCGGCGGCGCCGCAGCACGTTTAGCCTGACACGCCGAGCAGTACCATTTATCCGGAAGAGGCTGCTTGACGCCGACACAGGAGATATGGAACTGTTTTGTGGGGTAAAAAAAAGAGGAGGTGAGTAATTGGTTTTCGCGGTAGGGTAGGCGATGAAACAAACACAGAAGAAGAAAAGGATAATGCAAGTTGTGTAAGCGAAATGAAAAACAATGGAGAAAGAAGGGAGGTAGCGAGAGTAGACAGGTGGGAGATGAAGATGGGGAACAGACATAAACAACAAAACAGCTAAGCGAGATGAATATGAAAATACATAGATACGCATATACACATATATGCGCGAAACGCTAACGTTAACGCTAAGGCCAGTGATGCCGAAGAAGCGAAAAGAGAAGCAAGAAGGCATGAGAAAGGGAAGGAAGGAGAGGAGAAGGAGAGGGAAGCGGTGGGTTCGCAGCCGGTTGCCACTCTCGCCACTCTGGAGTGGCCGTATATGTCATGACATGTGGTGAGGCGAGTCGAGGAGAGGGAAGGAAAGGAGGGTTCGGGGAGCCGTATAACATAGCATAGGCGATTAGGCGAAGCGGTGTCAAGATCGAAAAGGGAATGAATAAGTTTATGTTGGTGTGGGGCGGGACGCTCACGGAATGAATGTACATAGTTGAATTCGAAGGAAAGGGAGACGCAAGGAAGGAGAAAAGGGAGAACGACGATGGAGGCACAGATAAAGAAACGCCAAAGAATAAAACATAGTCCGAAAAAAAARGAAATTCAGGAAAGAGAGGACTCACCCATTGATAATCACAACTCTCGTTGTCACAGCCAATCATCATCTGTATGCGCAGAGTTTTGGGGGTGTGACCAGGTAGGGTCACCAACGAGAGGAAACGATCGAAAGTCACGGGAAGTTCAAGTTGTTCGTTTGAGTCGCATTGGAGGAGTTGAACGTGGATGTTTGAGGGACGGACATAGACATAGACAAACAAAAGGTTATTGTTAGTTAGCGTTCGCGTTGGTTAGGTCCATCCGACAAGATTCGATCCAAATAAGAATAAAATGTGAAGCGAGGCGCATGAGTGGACGGGACAAATGCATGCGAAGGACGAAGGATGAACGGTATAGCCCGCCTATGCCAATGCCATCCCACAAGTTGTAACTTGAAGTGGGGATAGATTTATGATTTCATCAACGAATTGACGGAAACCAGAAGTAACCATGCGATATGTCAAACGTCAAAGACTCGGGGAGGGGAAGAGAAGACACGCGCGTTGGATGACCATGGGGAAAGGGTACGCGTGGTGGAAATAGGAGAGAGAGAGAGAGAGATGTGGTTGTGGAGCACACAAAGGGATAACGAAAAAGATAAAGACAGAGAGAAAAACCCAAAGAAAGAAGAAAAAGCAACAAGGAAGTTGGAAAGAAAGAAAAAANGGGACAAAGGGAGGAAAGGGAAAGCGAACGCACCTCCCCAGCACCAGGTTTCTGACAGAAACAATATAACGTCGAATCCTCCGCGTCTTCCCCATCATAGTCTTCTTCCCCTTCTGCATCCAAATCATCTCCTAACGTATCCATCACACTACCGCCTCCCCCACCACCATTACCACCACCGCCCACTATACCACCACCGACATTCGCACTCAAAGTCACAGTATTACTAGCACCCGCTCCAGTACCTCTGGCACCACGACCGCCCCGACCCGAAGTGGCGGTCGACGAGCTAAGAGGAACATTCAACAACGCGTCCAACTCTGCTTCATCGAAGAAGTCTGAGCGTGAGGCGGGGATGTGGGCTTGGCGGGAGAGACGGGAACGCGAGGAGGGTGTATGTGAGGTGAGTTGTGGGTGCGGGGCGGGGCTGGGGAGTTTGATGGGGTTTGTGGAGGTAGCGAGACGACGGCCTTTCAACAAAAGGAACGGATTAGGTTTGGTATTTTGATGGAAGAAGTGATCGGTGGTGTACGTACGTTTGGAAGTATTCGTGGATGCGGATGTGGATGCTGTCCCAGCCATAGCATGAGCAGCTGTTGCTGCTGGACTGAGGGGCAGAACATCCGGCGCAAGGAGGACGTTCCGGATCGAGTCACCCATGAGGAACGCAGGCATACTATCCGAGACCAACACAGGTGTATTCGCACCGCTCTCATGGGTACCCCTCGCAGGAGAAGCAGGTCGCGTCAACAGAACCGGTTCGCCGATAAACCCAATGCCATTATGGGCACTAGCAGATCCCGGAGGTTCACCATATAGTACTTTCACTTTCGCGAGATCGTAGTCTAGCCTGACACGCGATCTCGTGATGATATCAATGAGTTGTTGGGCAAGTGCGATCTTCTCGTCTGCTAGGACGGTCAATTGCGCGTAAAGAGCTTCTACTTTTGCTGGTGTCGGGAGTTTGGATGGGCTTGCGATGGATATGGATGAAAGTGGTGTCGCCGCGGTGGTTGAGATAGTTGTGGTTGTTCCTACGGTGGTAGGTGTTTGTAATATCGGAGACGGTGATTCTGAAGACGCGTAGGATGTTGGTGTTGATGGAAATGGCTCGGCGCGACCAAGAGACCTGCGCACAAACTTGGATTGATCTCGGTCAAGTTCATGTCGGATTTCTATGATTCGTGTGTTCACGTCAGTATTCGTCTGCGTGGATAAAGTTGAGTAGCATGGACCTTGTGAGCGCAAGTCCCTGTGTCTTATCTCGAGGAGGAGATGTTGGACTTCATTGGGCAGGTTGTCGATACCTTGTGATTTATGCAGGGTAAATAGTAAGCGAACCCCAATCCAGACGCCACACTAAGCACTGAGCGAGGCACAAACTCACTTGAAATATACTCCGAAGCTATTGCAGACGCCTCTTCCAGGTTCTGCACTGGCACATTCATCGTCGAGAGTTGAACGTGAATGGTCTTTTGCGAAGATGCGAATGACTTGCTTTCAAGTTGCTTGCAGCCGCACCGACCACACAAGCCTTACCGAATGGCCACAAACAAACAACTCTTCGCACGCTCACGAGATCCCGTCCTCCCGATCCGAAGGGACCCCGGCACGGGAGTTGCCTTGGACCCTGGGAAGACTCATAAGCAAGGGCGGATCTAAGATCTTATCTGTGTTTGTTTTTTTTTTCTTTTGGGCCTGTCCGAAATGTCATGGTCATTTCCGTTTGGTAGCTGTCTGCCATTCCGCCGCTGTACCCCGTAGCACCCAAGACCTCCAACGCTCCCAATGATATCAATCATATGCTAACAATGCGTCGAAGTGCGTCTAACCTCGACGACGGAGCACGAGGCAGTTTCCCCCTGTTGCTCTCTGTATGTCTGGCTTCAGCTCGCTTCCATACGCCGCAGACCGGACCACCCCGCTTCTTCCCCATGCTCAGGCTATTCTGTTTAAACCAGCCTCTCCCCAAAGGCAAAGGCACCATTCTAAACCAAATGCTCTTATCGACTCATCTTCTTCGGCCCGTGGACTTGAGTTTCAGCGCGTAGCGCTCCATGTCCATGTTCATGTCATCGTCCGAATTATAACTGTGGGCACGCATGCAATTGCAAAGCGCAGCGTATCGCAGGCTAGAGCTCAGAGCTTTGGGGGCTACAGGCGCTTTTCTTGACTTGGATCTTGACAGCGGCAACCCCTTCTTCGATATCTGCGTGTATGTGAATCCATTCAATACGTTTCCAATATCCAATACCCATACCGGCGCTGCGCCACATCGCGGGTCCGCCTTCCTGCCCTCCTACTCAGGCTATAGTACTATTAGAAGCCCCTCACGTCCTCATGTAACCTCCTCTAAAATTGCATTTCCCTGGCGCCTCATCTGCATCTGCATACTAAATGGAAACCGCAAAAACAGCACGCAAAAATGGAACTTCACCTAGGACCCACCTCACACCCACCATTCAATGTATTCAATATTCAATGTTTGATCTCGACCCATCTACATTCAAATCCAATTATACATTATACAATCATCGCGCTTACACTAGAGTATAGGTGGACTTCCATACGCACCTCCACATACACGCCTATCGCTCTACTCTATACCGGATGATTATGCTATAGGTACACACATTCACCTTCAATTATGGAGTCGATCACGATCAATCGAGTGAATCAACCTCCGAGTTCAACGACCTCGATCAATTCAATCGATCATGATCATGATGCATGGGTAGGGTCGGTCGGGATGACCTAACACCTAACACCTAACACCTAACATCCAACGCCCAACTAGTAACCTCAGCGTCGTCAACCAGAATCAGCGACGCAATTCACGCCTGAAAGAGGAAAGGAGAGCGCTGTTCAATCCCGTAGACTCGGGTCGGATAGAAGCATACATAAATAGGAGCGCCTGGGGGTTGACAGGGAAGGACCTCGACGGCGCAGCGGCATGGAGGCGCGCCGAGGAAGGTGGAGTCTTTGCTCGTGCATATAAATAGTACAGAAATTCTTTGTACTCTGCTCAATCTGTGTGTTTTTGGTGTTTACGAGAACGGAACCCCGATCCCAATATATCGCCATCACCATCACCGTCGTCGGTCGTCGGTATCTCGTAAGTACTTAGTAGTAGTTTATCGTAGGCGACAATCGTGATGCTCTCCTGAATATTGGAATTTTGAAGTGAGAAAGCACTGAAGCAGAGCGTGGCATTGGCATAGGCATAAATAGCGTACTTAAGCGAAGGGGTGTTTGAACTCGAACGTTCAATGGAAGGCGGTACCCAGCGCCCAGCGCCCGACACCTGAACCTGAACCCATATAGGTACATATTAGCGATTATACGAATTACCAGCGGACCGGTCGTGGTTGTGGTCCGTCAATAATGCCCGTGAGCTTCCCCGAGAGAGAGAGGAAGGGGACCGAGGGAGATGGTTGGCCTTGACGACGCTTCGGAGCGTAGAGCACTCGAGTAAACGGAACAGAACACACATACATACATACACATAATGATATAAATTAGCGTGTGGAAATCCACGGACTCCATAAACCCGAAGAAACAATCCTCCGAGAAAGCGTAGAGAACTTGAGAAGGTTATTTTTAGGCATGTTCGTTAGAATGTTTTTGGCTAACGGCATAGGTTACTTATCAAAAATTTCAAACTTCAGGCCGTAGGCGAGCCGTGTTGGGTAGATAGGTTTACCAACTGGTAGCTGGCGACCATGGCCCCTTGGAGCTCTGTTTTCAGGGACAGAGAGGAGGGGATCGATCGGTTAGGTACTACGTATACGTACTCTGGGAAGGTATTCGGAAGGGAATGGCAACGGCGGAGGGAGGAAGGAAGGGAAGGAATGGTCGACGTGTGAAGGAGTGGACTGTCTCAATGCCGTAAGGCCTCGAGTCGTAGAGGAAGAAGGACATACGAGTTGAACTTGTTGCGTACGTCATTGGGTACTAGGTATTCCAGAACCTAGGACTTGGGCTGAGTTAACGTCTGGTGAGTATACGTAGTCCGGCAGGTATGGCAGACCACTTACCTTCCTTATTTTGTATTTGGTGTTTGGGCGTATAGAGTAGTGGGAGTAGGACCGGGATCTCCTTAGGTTATCCCATTCCTATACGTAAACAGAGCCTTATCAATCGTGAATGGTGAGTTGAGGGCATGGGAGGGTGTCGTAGGTAGAGCGGGCGATCGAGTTATCATAATAACAACGCGACGAACATGGGCGTCCTTGGGTGTGGTATTTGTAATTTGAAGGAACTCGGGATAGGGCCGCATGTGAAGGTATGGTATGGCTTTTCCCGTTTCAGAGGCGTCCATATCGGATAGAGGATAGAGCATATGCTTGGATTTGCTTCGTGCTCGAAGACTACGTATGTCACCGAAATATGAACTTGATAGATGAGATTACTTGAAGCCAATCAAGCTTTAACCTCCTCAAGGGAAACCAATAAGGAATCAGATGCTGTCGAAGAATTCGAAGTCATGTATGTGGTTTTTGCAAATTCCGGGCAAGGTTTTTGGGGTGATGCGTATTGCTTGCGCACAAACGTCCTTCCAAGTAAGTATGATGTATGATATCACAGGGGAGCAGACAGGGAGAACTCGTCGCTCGAAGAGGGGAGGTCGCTTCGAATCCGGCATGTATGAAGACTGCTTCTACAACTTCTCGAGCTTCTTTCGCTACTCCACGGACGAGAACTTGGGGGTCTGTACCGGTGCCCCCAGGGAAGCCGGGAAAGACCTAAAGGGAAGAAAGGCGATGAGAAAACGGAAAACGACGATGGGAAATGAGAAGAAAAAAANCGCCTACTTACGCGTATGTTGAGACCTAGAAGGGACGTATGTACGCATATCGAGACGGTGGTGGGAACTGTGAAACTGAAAAGAAAGCTTCTGGGCTGGACCCTCGTGGAACTCTGGAAGTCAGGTCCCTAGAACCATAACCATAGAGGTTTAGGCCTTAGGAGGTAAGTATTCTGGAGGACTTTCGATCGGTACGTGGGTGGGGGACCCGGGTCGATAAGGCGGTTTCGCGTGGATTTACCAGGGCGGGATAAGTATACCGTTTAGCACGTAGCCGAGAGGGTGTGTGTGTCCTCGCGGGGAAAAAGGGATAGATAGACAAGTGAGTGTGAGTCGACGTTGGAGTAGACTCTTTTTGCTGCGGCGGGTAGGGTCCCTGGGCGTTAGCTTAGGTATATCTCGCTTAGATAGAGATCGAAGCAGAGGCAGACAGTGAGTTGTGAATATGAATACAGTGGGCGTGCTGGTTGGTCAGTGGCTCCGTGAAGTGAATTGGAATTGAGGGAGATGCCTAACACATACTTACTAAAAAACAACCAAAGGTGTACGTATACCCATTTAGAGTCTCCCGACAAAGAACGTCACCGAACGTATATAGACGGGGACACATGGACATGGACGGTGGCAAATGCCATCATGTGGGAGTTTAGGTACGCAACCTATCATCCAGGTGACTTGGGAAAGCGAAAAAAAATTGCGCAAGACCGATTAGATCTTAGAGGGTAAACGAGGATTGAGGCCTTGAGGAGCGATTGAGGATAGCGCAGATACGCCTATCCACAAAAGAAGGGAGGAGCGGCTAGAGCGTTGGCACGAGAGCAGAGGAGAGCAAGTATAGGTCATGAGAGAGTTTGAATGGGATGGATAGGGTCGAGACAGGAAAGGTAAGAATGCGGTGGATTGATGATATAAAGTTCGTGCAATCCTCGGAGGTGAACAAAGGGTTGCTGTGTGTATTTTTAGGGTTGGCGCTTGGGTGGTCGGGAGGTCCGGTTGACGGTTAACGTTGACGTTGACGCTTTGAGTGGAATGGAGGTATGGCACAGGCTTTTGGGATGGCAATACGCCGCAGGGGTGCCGACTCCAGAGGGGTAGGAGGGAGAGATAAGTTTCTTTGACATCGGGTAGGGTGGGGAGGCTGGTGAGCAGTCAGCGCGGAGCACAAAGTAAACAGTAAACATTGGAAAGCAAAAGCAAGCAAGCATGCTCGGAGGTGGAATTCGGATGCTGCGCCAGAGAGCCGTAGCCTAGATGCGTAGTTGGATAGTGTGCAAAGCATGGAAACTCGTGGAGGTTACCGAGCCGATACCGGCACTGTTCCAGAGACCCCGACTCTAGTGATAAGTATGTGGACAAAGGAAATAAGTATATCCCCCTTCGAGAAAGAATGAGATCGGGGTATGAAGATGAAGTCAGTGGATGAATTGAGTGCACTTGACTCGGACTAGGATAGTCTTGGGTAGTCGTTTTAGGAAGGTTTTCATAGGCCGTTCATTATCTGACTTCTGGGGCGGTTGCCTTGTTTCGAATTCGCTGTTCATTTTGTCCAACGGGCAGAAGGTGTAGTATATTCTGGATCAGGGTGTGGATTTTCCCTTTGTCCTGGGCAAGCTGGGGACGTGCACATATTACTCGCATGAGGAGTGTTAATATTGGGTTATTAGATTATACACAAGGGTCCAGCAGGGCGAGATGACCGGACATAGTCAGGTGTTTAGGGACATTGTACGTGGGTTTATGGTAGGACGGAGGCGAGATTGTGGATGGCAGGCCTGAGAGGGTTGGGAAATCCGGACAAAGCAGATTTGAATTGCGGGTGTCACGAGTGTGGGGTGGGTCTGCCGAGACTCAGAACTCTGCCTGGAAGGATGCGTGGCGATACGAACATCGAAGAGACATTGAGCAGACGTGGTTAGACAAGTCATTTATTGCCCTGACGACAGAATGAATCCAGGTCGTTGGCAGTCGACAACAAACGGCGGGTGAACGATCAAGCTCAAGACATACAAGCAAAGGAAAGAGCGACGCAGCGGAGGCAAGACGTGACGCGTGATGGAAGCGACACTCGCAGTCACTGCGTGACGTAGTTGCTTTACTTCGCGTGCATCGACGACTACTGCGACTAAGTACTTAGGCCCTCCTCGGCCAGCTCGGAGCTCCATTCATGTCGTTTGAACATGCACCCGTAACAAAAGGTCGCCTGATCACTGGAAAACTGACACTTTTTGCTGACATTTCCACAGGTCTGATGCTGGGCTGCGCCCTTTCCTCATTCACAGTCGGGCTCTTTGACGTAAAGCACTACTTCCATCTTCAGGTATGTCGGACTGCGTTTCTGCAGCAAATGATACTCAGTATACTCTCTTCGTAGCTCGTACCACACATCTCTCGTCACCACCAAGTACGTTTCTGTTATTTTGACTTCGGTCGGACTGCGGTGAACCTGAATCAAGCTATTCCATAGTATTGGCGGCTTGGGGTCCACCACCTAGCGTTCTCCAACTCGAGTGACCTCTTTCTTGCGCTCCTGATCCTATACGGAGCTGGCTTACACGTCGAACGAAGATTTGGTAGTATCAAATATGCTGTAAGTTGACACGAAACCGTCTCGATCATCAGCTTCAGTCCTCTTGGAGGCTTGCTAACCTACTACTCGCTTGCATTGGGCGCTGACTCTTGTACTCGTGTACCCCATTTGCACAGTCCTTCATCCTGGCATCTTTGCTTGTCGCAACAATCCTGGAATTCACCGCCTTGATACTTTTCCATCGCGTCGGCCTCAATCATATCTCTTCCGGTCCCTCGGCTCTCATCTTCAGCATCTTATACCAATATTCCCGTATCGTACCCTATGCGTATCAATTCCGCGTCTTTGGTGTTCCCCTGAACAACAAATGTTTCACATATATATTGGCTTTTCAGGTGAGCTMCTTCTCATCGGTTTCGTGAGAGTAATCACACATTTATTCTCGTCATGCTCATTGCCTTTTCTTGCTYTAATTCGACCAGCTATCTATAAGTCACCTTCCCGGCTCTGGGGCCGCAGCTCTTGTTGGCATCCTCTCAGGACAACTWTATCGATCTGATTTAGCTAATTTGAAGGCGTATCGCGTATCGCCTGGGGTYGTTGCGTTCGCCAGGAACTATCTACGCCCACTCATTGGTACAACTCGATCGCAACGCCGGTCGAATCGTGCCCTGCCTGGTGATGTAACAGCGGCGTCCACTGCATCGGGGGCGACAGGCACCGGAGGGACGTCGAACTCCTCCGCAAATACAACTAGGGCTAATGCGCTGGCTGAGCTTCTCCAAGATGAAGTGGTTACYACAGCGCGACCATCAGCATCAGCATCAACTACCCAGTCCGACGCATCCTCGMGAAGTACTGGCGGCGCTGAAGGAAACAGACCGCCGCCGNNNTCGGGCCAGTCTGTCATGCGAGAATGGGTTGATGAATTAACAGGCCGTGCGGACCGTGCAAACGTYGGTTTGCGCGTCCCCTCAGAGGCGGAAATCTCGCAAGTCTCATCGATGTTTCCTGACTTTGAAAGAGAAGTGATTGTTGCTGCGCTTCAGCGAAGGTGAGTAAAAAAARGTTTCTTGTTCCGTTGTTCGTTGATGAGCTCCACACTCTCCTTTGCTGTGGTTCATCAATGTGTCTGTGCATGACGCGACTGAATACACCTCTTTCTAGCTCGAGCATCGAAGCAGCAGTGGCAACCTTGTTGGGTTCCCAGACGTAGCTAGTGGCAGATGTTCTTCTTGACCTAAATGYGATCATATATTCACACCCATGGCATCAGTGTTTCATACTTGTCCTGAACGAAGCAGGCGATGGGACCCCATCACTAGMTATGAGCTTGGTGTACATTTTATACACTACATCGGATGGGAGCTGTAGTTAGGCTTTTGTGGGAGGGATCAAAAGTTTACTCTTCGAGTTCCTCTTCAGAAGCCTCTCCTTCTTCGTCTTCAGCTGTGAATGTGCCAGCTGGAACAGCATACAAACGGATGACCGGCTATTATAGGAGGGGGTATCAGAAAACGTCGTTCAAGCTTGATGATGAGAGTGAAACACCGCAGCTAGCTCACCTTGTTGGGATCCTTCACCAATACGTATTTTCCTTCGGGCATTTTCATGCACATGTCGGTTACGGTGCGGACGATGCCCCAACCGTTGGCCAGGGATACGCCAAGCTGGGCGGCGAAGTCGGTTGGTCGCATCGAGGCCGTGCTCAAAATAACATGGCGCGTATTATCTCGAGGGTTTGCACGGGAAATATATCTGTAAGATGTGATGCGAACGATCAGTGACCGAACAAACAGTAAAGGTAAACAAATGGGAAAAAATTAAATGACAAGGAGACTGGGGGACTCTGGGTCAAAGAAGGAAATAACGGGGCTTAGACGGAGAAGGCGAGGTAAGATATCAGAACATGAATAACGTCCTGAGGNGNNAACAGGACACACGGCGTATGTGAGAAACACAGGGGTAGATGCATTGACTTACCCTATCTTCATGGCTTCCGCGCCCGCGAGAACACTTTGTACAGCCCACTTTGCGAGTTTGCAGCTGTTGTTCTTCATCTCCGTGGCAACGACGGCACCGCGCTGGGAATCCAATTTTGTGCGCCAGTCGGGGGCACCACCTGCGCCCTGAGCGCGCGGGTCGAACTCGTTCAAAGCGCGAATTGTTACGAGACCGTGTCCGTCCCGAGGGTTGCCTTGGCCGGGTGCATAAGCATCGACTTCGGTACGAACACATAATTTGATATCTTCGTCCTCCGTAATCCCTAGATCGAACACACGGTAGCGGTACCCACACGACGCCAATGGCTCGGTTTCATCAGGACCATAGAATGGATTTGGATGCGCAAAGTCTACGGCGGGAGGCGGAGGGTTCTCGATGACTGATTGGAATGAGAAGTTTTGATTTATGAATGTTGCTTCGAGGGATAAGGAAGTAGCAGTATTGATGGAGGCCGTCTCTGGGTGGGAGGCTTTCTCTGTGGGATTGTTGGGGTTGGGAGGAGCGGGGTCTTGTGGAGGATCAGCGGCATTCTCGTTGACAGTCAAGGTGTCAAAGGGC
>JAPEVF010000773.1:0-21392 GCA_029747585.1 Pleurotus djamor
CCCCACGGATGATGATCAACCCACCGTGGAACGACGCGCCGTCTTGAATAGTGACAACACGACCACGGTGGACAAGGGAATCAGTGCTTCTGATGCGATCGACGCGACCATGACCATCATCAAGGCGGTACAGAGCCACATCAACTCGGACAAGGCGGTAAGTGAACTTGTTCCCGAGAGCTCGAGTACTGAGATCTAATGCCATTAATTCGCCGTCAGGCTCGAAGTCAGTTCACCCAAGACCTCGTCTCGAAGATGCGCCATGAGTATCCCAGCTTCAACTGGGTCATCTGCCACACCAAACATACCTACAAGTTCGATGGTCGCCGTGGGGTTGACTGGGACCACAAACACCAAGAGTTTGAACTTGGCAGCCTCTTTGGAACGACCGGGTGAGTCATTTATCCGGCTCCCCTCCCCTCCCCTCGCCGTGTTTTGTCCTGACTCACTTACCTATCAGGTATGAAATATACAACTTCAAGGGAGGCGAGTTCACTCGTCAAGGCGATGGTGGCTATCTGAACGTGAGTAGCCCCAGTTGTATGATTTACTCAGGTGTTTGTGAGTTGACACCCGAAACTACTCTAGTGGGCCTATTACGGCAACGTCCTCAAGTCTGATCAAGGCGGAAAGCACCTCGTCTTCAGTGCTCCTTAGTAGGCGGATAACTTGGTGTCCCGTACATAGTCAATGTTCGAATCGAGAATGACGAACCTCAGCTTTCTGTACACATCTCAGAATCGGTGAATGTTAGCTCACACAGTGAGGGTACTTATCCGTTGCAATCAGCACAGTATGTGCCACACGGGCCGTAAAGAGATAATATGTAGATACTTCTATACAGTGGGACTTCGTCGATTGACACGCCCGCGCCATGTAGTTTTGTTGGTGAAGCTCAACTGAAATCCCTCGTCGTAACCAACACATTTTAGTCCCCAAACACAGATGAACTGAAAGATGATATGTAGTCGCTCAGTCAAGTGGAGTCTAGGCCAACAGAGAGGATCACTTACGATCTCCCCAGCATCCAGACATATAAAGACTTGTTCCTCTGTAGCATTTTTACTCAAGGTCGTGCGGTCGGCCTCATGAGCGGTGGCGTCTTCGTCAGTCGGGAAGCGACCGATTCGGGCACGTAGAGCCGCTTTGAAGCGGATATCAGCTCCCCAACCCTTCTTGACGATCTCGCGAACCCAGGTCCTACGAAACTGGGGCAATCGTCAACTACTTAACAGGATGGCAAGGAACTGCGGCTTAAGGACATACCTTCGGTTTCTGGGCATGCCACTCTTCCTTCGTCAACGACTTGTTAGGACTAAGCTGGTATTGACCGAGGTAGCCCCATTTCGAAGGCTCGAACCTCGTAATGAGTCGGTAGGGACCAGGCGAACGTTCTCCCTCCCCGGCATGCTTGGATCCGACTGTAAAAAAGAAACCGGGGCATCCAGGGAACTCAGGCGCATTTGGGTTCATTTCGTAGTTCAAGCACATGAAGTCGTCGATTCCATGGAGTGCACGCTGCTCCTCACGTGGATGAGGAAATGTTTCCTGTTTGTTACCGCCATAAAGGTTCGAGAGGAGCTGACGATCAAATAGGACGTCACGCTGAACCGCGCTGAGGGTGATGGGAAAGCGTTCATGGCCGAGTTGGGCATAGCGTTCGGCAAAGGTGTTCAGTGAAACCATCATCTCCGTCTTGCGTTGCTTGATCTTGGGCTGAACAAGGTAATGTGAGTGTGAGCCCGTTGGTGGTCATTTGAACACGTACATTGAGCTCCATTTCAAGTGGAGCAGTACCGGCCTGATCATCTTCCTGGGGTAGCAAAGCCGGCTCTTCCTCCTGACGAACAATAGGCGGCTCTGGAGCTACACTGATAGCATCATCGTCATTGACCCCAGTGAGATCGATTACAATGGGGTTCTCTGTTGCTGGAGGAGTGCGAGGTTCTTCAGGACCTGATGCCACGGACGAGAGCCGGCTAACCGGGTCCAACGGTGGCATGTTCATGTCGTCAACGTCCATAGCATCATGGTCGAGTCCAAGAATAGATTGGGCAGGCGATCGTCCTCGCAGCTGGGTCGCTGATCCAGCCTGTTGTTATCTCGTTACTACCAGGAAGTTACTACACAGTTTCGACCACTTACAGCGAGCTCGTGGTCCGCGGCGACTCCTACAGGAGGCTCGTTGATGGCATCGGGTCGGTATATGGCAGGAGAAGAGCCACGAAGATTCGGAGTAGGAGATGACAAGCTCGACTTTGTCGCTCCAGCTTCCTACAACATAGATATGAGGATTGAAAGGAACGAAAAGAAGCAAAGGGAGCCTACAATACGATGCTGTCGTTGGAGGCGGTAACTACGCAGTACTTGAGACTTTGTCGGAGGTTCAACCCAGAACGGAGGATGACGAGGACGAATGCGAGCATCTAAGTTGATAGTATGACTCGGTCTCTAGCTGAGCACGAAGCGAGAAGAACTCGACAGTCGCTTACCGTTTCCACCACCAACATTTAACCCTGTCCTCGTTATTCCTTCGCCAGAGGGCGATAAGAGACCGGATTTATCCTCATCCTTGACCTATATCGTGAATCGCCATTTCGGTGCAGGAATAACAGAGGCCGTACACGCCTACATACCTCGGGTTTAGGAGCATCAGGAGCTTCCTCTTCCTCCTTCTTGGCGGCTCTGGCGTGGAGGGCAGGACGCGCGCGCGATGGGAGACAGGGAGCAGGCGACGATTTGCCTAGCTCTTCAGTCTTCGGTTTTACATCTTCGTCTTTCTCGTCTTTCATGGAAGGTGTTAAAGTCAAAATAAGTCGTTTGTCGCCTTGACAATCAGTGACAACATCTCGGTCGGCCTCAGTCGCTGATCACGTGACCGCGTGATGCCTTGAGCTCCTCCGCAATCGGATTCAATGAANCCCCCCAGAGCATTCTTGCNNTTGGATGCACGACAATGGACTACATTCCAACTTGCAGGAAGCTGACATGTGCATCCCACCTCCCATCTAGGTCGCCGTCTGTCCGACCCGGCAAAGACCTGGCAAAGACCCGTGCTCACCACACGACAAACCGTACGACAAACTTCAAGTGGCATTGCGTTGCAGTGTCGCGCGGAGACCGAGAGCAACACAACAATGGCGTGATGCAATGCCGCTTAAGGATCGGGCCGGTCCGCTCGGTGTTTTTACCCCGCGCCGCTTTTCCGTACTTTCAAAGATTTCGGTTCGAACAACGTACTCTATGTCTTGCAACATCCTCCCATTTCCACATGCACACAGTTCTCAGAAATCCACGTCCCGAGCGATCCTTTACTCTACGGAAGGCTTCATCTCGTCACTATCGTCATGTCGGCAGGCTATAGGAAGGGGTGGCATCTGCGGTTAGAACGTACATACGTATGTGATGTCTTTTTTTCGTTGTGCCGCCCTTCAGTAATTCTAGCATGATAGAATCCTCCTGGAACCCAATGTCAAACCATCCCTATGACGCCAAAATTACTTCCTTCATGTTCATCGCCTCCTTCAACCTCTTCTGAACGCTCTGGTTGGAGCTTCTAGTGCTCCTTCCTCTTCCATCCCCGCCGTTGCTTCAAGACGAGATGCACTTCGTTGATGGCCTCTAGGACCAATTGGGCGTCGAATTCTCCAGCCTCTAGTCCGCATAAGGCCTCAAGTTGCGTATAAGTAACTCAAGCGACGCGTTCAAAGTCATAAGCATCACAACATGCGATTCCTTCTCATTGTCGCCTTGTCATTCATCTCCAGCGCGTTCGCCCTGGTTGCCTCCGAGAAAAGCGAAATCGCCTTGGAACCACGCGACATCGCGAACGTCGACAACACTACCACCGTGGATAAGGGATTCGGTGCTGGTGATGCCATCGAAGCCATCGTCAACATCGTCAACTTGGTCCAGGACCGCATCAACAAAGACAAAGCGGTGAGGATGTCATCTACTAGCTCAAGTCCTTTCTGACGCCGTTTGTCGTCAGGCTCGAAGTCAGTTTACGCAAGACCTCGTCTCAAGGATGCACGCTGCCCATCCAAACTTCAACTGGATCATTTGCCACACGAAACATACCTACAAGTTTGATGGTCGCCGTGGGGTTGACTGGGATCACAGACACCAGGAGTTCGACATCAAACTCGGCGGAACGATCGGGTGAGTCACTGGTCCCTCCGTCTTTTGCGCGCCGTCTTTTCTGACACCCTCCTCATCAGGTATGAGATCTACAACCTCAAGTCAGGCGAGTTCACGCGTCAAGGCGATGGCGGTTATCTGAACGTGAGTGCCCAGTTGTTTGCGCACTCTCGTGAGTTGACACCCGAAACCAGTGGGCCTATATCGGCAGAGTCATCAAGTCTGATCAAGGCGGAAAGCACATTGTCTTCGGTGCTCCATAATAGGCGGATAAATTGTTGTCTATAGCTGCCATGGTCTGAATCGAAAATGATGAACCTCCAGCTTGTTTCGACGCAGGGGTGGGCGGATGTGCGCTCGCACGGTGAGGGTAACCAGCCACGTTCCGTGGCAAATACCACAGTATGTGCCATATGGTGGAGCATTCCCGTTCATGGGACTCACCTAAGACCTCTACGCACCTCACTGTCCGTCACGTTCAACACCTCGACCCCAGGACTCAACCTGAGACTCCTACGCACCTGATATGCGAACTCCAGCCCAAGTGTACCGAAATGTCAGCTGAAGTGCTCCTTCGCGTACCCACATTACGCGGAAGACCTTCCCTTTCTCTACCAACGCAATTCTCAGAGTTGTCTTGGACTTGACAACAAAGTGTCGGGGCGCCCTAGTGCATATCCTAACCCCACCCTCTTCAGTCATCATCTGTCGGATCCAGCCATGACTCTTACATGTCAAGAGACCCATGCTGACCACACGACAAGCACCTCCGCACCCGTCGTGCAACTTGGGTACAGGTGGTCGCGGATCCCGACGACGATGTACCCTTCGTACCGTCCATTGACCGCTTCTTTCCAACACCAACGCAATCCCGCCATCAAGGACTCACCTGGAGTTGGAATACGTGCAAAAACGACACGTACTGGAATCTTCTTCTGGGTGTGAACATACCTTCAGGAATGCCGGATGCCCTCCTCCGAAGTACCATAGTGAACTTGTAAACGCAAGCGCCCCCCGACCATGGCTCTCAGAATTCCTTTAGGGTCGTCATTGCGCCTTTACCTTCTCGACCACACTTGAAGCTTGAAGCTTGACCTCCCGATGTCAGACTCACCTGACAGATGCTATCCGCATGGATCATGGTATGGGACGATGAACCCGGACGCACCTTTTGCAGGAGCATGTACCGTACAACATGGCTCACCTTGCAGCGACCCGAGCTCTCATGTCCTCGCAAGAACCGGTCCTCCAACTTCCCGAAAGCAAGGAAGGCAGCCCTGGTGTCAAGAAACACGTACCCTTGATCCATGTCCGCCTTCCGCCTCTCTCTCACCTCTCCTTTCCTCACCTGCCACGGGTCATGAGGCTGGCGCAGCCAAGCTATCGAATGCCCTTTCCCTTTGCCTACCCAGCCACCTTGCGAACGAGGACTCACCTAAACTTCAGAACTCAAGAGCGCTAGCCCATCCTTTTCCTTTTCCCTAGCCCGAAATCGTTTCTGACGCCACGACCCAATGAGCTTGGTGGTTCGCGTGTGGTGCCTCTCGCCCACTCATCTGTCCCGGTCCCGCCTCAACGCAGTCCTCCATGATACACCCTTCTTGACCCCCAGCTTCTCTATACCAAAGTCGCAAGGGACGTACCTGAAGGTACCATGAACGCTCTGATAACCGCGACCGTCTCTCCTACCCACATTTCCAAATCAAAGACCCACTCTTCGAACACTCTTGCACGCATAGAACGTGCCTCTCAGGAGAAGGACTCACCTAGACGTTGACCTCGATGTGTTCACCCCTCGAACCTGCCTTTAGGACGACGCCCACTGCTCTTAGCCGCATATATGCGCGTAAACCGTGTCGCAGACTCACCTTTCGACCCCTCGTGAACGTAGAACGTCTTTGTCTCTTCCATAGAAGGACTCACCTAGACGTTGGCCTCCATGTCATCGACCCCAAGCCAGGCACCCAGCCGACGTGCAGCGACGATGCGGATGTCGGTAGAGTGATAGGTAGAGAAATAGAGGTATGGAGGAGTAGTACCGTTGCGTATGGACAAAAATCCGACATCCTAGACGCATATATGGGCATAAATATGCAAGTCCGCGTACGTCGAGGAAACCAAGAAGGACAATCCCAGTCAAGACTCGGTCTAGAGCCCACGCTGCACGCTGATGGGCTGTCGACCGTTGCTTTTGCTAGCGAACGTCATGCCGTGTACATCGCGGGGAACGACGACGGCCAGGTAGGTAAGCTGGGGGCTGGCGCTGGGGGGATGATGGGAGTAGGAAAGAAAGATGGAAACGGCGGGCTGATAGTGGCTCTACGTCTGGGTGAGGAAGACGACATCTGATATTCGGGCATGACAGGCATCATCGTTGTGTAGAGAAGAGATCGTCGCAACCAAGTTTGCACATGTGCTATAATAATCGACCGTATGTCTACCCTATGACCTCCATACAACGCTACTGCTCGCAAGATCTGGCTTTTGAATTTGAAGATCCTAGGACTGGGATTGCGTAGGCTCTAACCATGATTCGTATGTTTGATTAGTTCAATATTGTAGGCAACTACATATCGGTAAGACGAACATTCTTGATTCGTGCTACATGAACTATGGGACAAATCTAAAGCGTAGTAGAGCGCCTCATGATCCACCTAGGGAAGTCCGAAAATAAGGTGGTTTCCACCTTGATCAGACTTGATGACGTTGCCAATGTAGGCAAACTGGTTTCGCGGGGTCAACTCGGCAGTCAGGATAGGGAAGTTACGAATACTTACGTTCACATAGCCACCGTCGCCTTGAAGCGTCAACTCGCCCGTCTTGAAGTTGTAGACCTCATACCTGGTAGGGATATTGTGAGGAAGGGACATACATATATGTGCTGGAGAGGGAGAGACAACATACCCGAATATGCCGCCAGCTTTGGTCTCGAAGTTCGAGTGTCTATGACCCCAGGAAACCCCAACGGTACCATCGAACTTGTACGTATGCTTGGAGTGACAGGCGATCCAATTGTATCCAGGATAGGTGGAGTTCATCCTCAAGACAAGATCTTGAGTGTACTGACTGCGAGCCTTTCAAGTCCAACGACCTCAGTTAGATGATATTCCAGATCTCGAGTAACGAAATCCTTACCGCGATGTCCTTGATGCAATCCTGTACATAGCTAGTGGCGTTGAAGCTACCAGCGGTACCAATATCTGCATCCAGCGCGGACTTGTTGTCAACGTTCGAGACAACACGTCGTTCCAAGGTGATTCCTTTCTCGGGAATGAAATTGGCCAATGCACTGGAGATGAGCGACGCGGTAAAAACGAGGAAGAATCGCATGCAGGGCTGCTTGGTCTTTTCAAACGCATCCTTGAGGTAACTTATATACAGAGAAATTGAATCTATATGGGGCATAGAGATAGAAGTATTTGCATATTGGCCCTAGAGGTCGTTGACCATGTCGTCTCGCGAAAGCTCTGGGCAGATAGTTTGAGGATGGGCGGTTGATGGGTTGGTTCTACGTCTAAGAAAGAGCGCTGAGAGGAGTCTTCGGCAGCTCTGCGGCCTGCATGAGGGATGTCAATGCGTCACGAGAGGGACAGCTTAAAACCTGGCCGTTGGGTGCCGCGAGAGTTCTGGTTCTATCATGCTAAAGTTAGGACAGCCAGTACTTAAGCGGCCAAATATGCGAGCGCGGCTTGTTTGTGGGAAGGAAGGAATGATAGATACGCAAAGTAGAGGTGCGGAGGAGCAAAGAGGAGTATTCGGAAAACTGTCGCCCGCGTACTAGACGTCGATGAGCTCTTGATAAGCTCTAAGACTAGCTAAGGCACTGTTTAGATGTGGCAGGGGTATCCATGGCCGAAGATATCGAGAATGCTTTACAGAAAGCAGAAGCGGTCCTAAACACACCGTTGAACCTAGCGATTGTGGTAAGCGCCGTACGCTGGTCGCTAGCGGTTATGACCAGGCTATCTGGAGAATGATCGCTGACCAGAAGAGCTCAGCAAAGCAGGGTTTATGAACGAAAACCGAAGCATGATGGGTTGAAACATCAAGCGCGCTTGAAGCAGAACCTTGACCGATTCCTGAGCTGAAGCGCTGGTCGGTGATTTCTTGCCCTACGAAGTACTAGCAGTAGCAGTATGAAAGTTACATAACTGCATCTTTCGTGTGAGGTGAACAATGGTTGGGCAATGGAGCTTAGAGGCTAGGTTTATGCAAGTGCCAAGAATCGGACACATATCCCATTGACACCCCTGATCGACGTCACCACATGCTTTCGAAGTCACGTATGCCATACCTCTTTCTCCCCACCGAAAACCATGAAATTTCCCTCTTTCAACGCGCCCTTCGCTTCTATCCTTCTCTCTTGAGATAACCAATGCGCGGGTAAAATGCGCTTTACTCGGAAATGCCTGTCAACGCAAATGGGCGTATTCGGCCCTTCCATTGCGTCGTTTCGTTCTTCCAAGTCTGTGGCGATTGGTTAGGCCTACTATTACGGAACGCATGAATGGTATGTCTCTTCGTGGTGATAATCACTGCTAGTCTCTGGCTTATGCCTTCTATTCAAGTCCAGTCACATATAAGCACAGGAAGCGTCTCCAAGTAACCACAAACCCTCCGGCCTCAGCTCTGAAGCAATGTATCTCTTCGTGGTCTTTACTTCCATGTTGATATCTACTATGGCGGCTTCCCTCACACCCGAGGGAGCACTAGAAGCTAATGACCGGGATCTCTTGCCTCCGTGCGATTGCAAACATGTAAGTCACCATTTTTAAGATGTATTTTTTTTCGTTCAGAGGTGACCCGTTCTCGCTCGTTAGGCCAAACCTCCAGTCCAATATACCTCGTCGCAGGTCCAGAAGTCCTTCGACGATGGAATTGTCCAAGAAAGACCCAGGTAAAGCGCTTTTGTAGATCTCTTGCCGTGCTCATACATCCATCGTGTGCAGCCGATGGGTCATGGACATGCAGTATAGGGATGTACGTTATATCCCCAGCTCGTCGGCGTTGGCACATTGAATCTCATTATCGCTCGTAGATTCGTACCGGCGGCTGCAAAACGCGATGGGGCTACCCTCTTACGAAGTCTGGTGACCCGAGGGATAGGAACAGTCAGGAATGGATTTTATGGGACAACGAAGGGAAATATTGTGGTACGTTCCTATCTCATATTGCTCCTCCGCTACTTACGACGGCTCTGTAGGTTGCGCTACTCCTGACTTTTGGGTTGGGCTACTTGTCTGCGATTGATCAGAACCTTCCGGAAAATGCACCAACCATGTATCATACACAATCGATTCCTGGCTCCTCTCATTCACCCGTCTGCCTACGCTCCTGTGTAGTTCTGGTTCATGCCTTGCTGTCAATCCTATCTGGAAACCCAAATCTGAGTGATCAGTGCGCGTGTCGTTTCCTTTTCTCGTCATGTGAGGTGGCCAGGACGCTAAGGATGTATCCCACCACAACCGACTTTATCCGTCAACCTAAATCGACGGAACTTCCTCGCGAACCGCTCAGGTAAGCCCCTGCCAGTGCGTCTGGGGGTGGTTGTTGACTTATCATGATACTAAGGTCCAGTTTAGCGATACGTCGTCAAAGACTGCTCGTTCCTCCCTGGCCCCCATCTCGAACAAGAGCGGCACGTCGACGTTGCGCGCACGACGGGTGGAATGACATCGACTCCTACATACTTCAAGTTATCGTTCGGCTACCGTGAACTTTTCGACTACCTCCCCTCCTACCCGAGATCTGAGCTTTTGAACTCCATGCTAATGGTCTTCGGAATGTGCTTGTGCTAGCACCTAGCACAAGACTTCTACTCGTGTCGGCTCCAGCACACCATTGACCAGAAAGCGAAATATTTTTGTGTCGCGTCCGTTTACTCGGTCCCGGAGGTCTTAGTGCTCTCAACGACCACGTATAAGACTTCGAGTATCGAAGGGCCGACATCTTGATCGCCTTCCCCGACGGTACGCTTGTCGTGCACCCTTGCTCTATCTTTTGCAAGGTTATCAGGTGAGTTGCACTTTTTTCACATCAATACGATGATTTAACGCTTTCTTACAGGAGATACCACGATGCGTGTTGGCGTATCTGGTGTATTGGCTCTTGCCGTTGCTGTTGCAGCGGTACCAGTCCCTCAAGCTGGCGTGCCTGGTGGTCAGGTCGTGGGGGTCGTTCAACCCGCCGCTGGAGGGCTTCCCATCGTAGGACCAGTCCTCACTTCGGTTTTGGACTTGGTCAATCGACTTCCGCTCCTGGGATCTTTGTTAGGAAGCATCCTTGGCCAACATCCAGCGCAGCATGCAGCCGGTCCCCCAATTGTTGTTGCTGCTCATCTCAGCGTGCACCCCGGCGTCAATCACGCTCTCACCTACCAACACATCGCTACGGCTCACGCATTCGCTCATCCGGCTACTGCACATCTCGTTGTCCCCGTTTACACGCATGCCCACATCCACGTACCTGCTCCAACCCTCGGGTTTACTCGTCCAACAGGTGTTGTCAGGGTACTACCAGCTGTGACGCAAGTACACGTCGTCCACCACCCCCATCTCACAGCGATTGCATTCGCTCCTCCAACAGTCACGCACCTGAACGTCATTCCTGTGATCACACAAGCTCAGGACGAGGTACCAGATGCAACAGAAACGGTAGCGGTCAATCCACCCGTCGCTGTCAACGACTCCTCTCCCACCGTTAGTGGAATCGACAGTGACCAGTCTGCATCTTCAAGTGCTGGGACTGTGTCGGATTCCTCTTCTGATGACTCGCAAACAGCAGCCGATGCTTCGAGTGATGCTCCAGCATCATCAGGCACAGATACGCCTAGCACCTCTCCTCAAGATGGAGATGGTGCGGCATCGATTGTTCCACTTTCCCAATCGACTCCTGACATCGTGCTCTTGTCCTCAACTACCGGAATCAGTCCCTCCCTTCAGCTGACCATTTTGCAACCGCCGCTTCCAACCTTGGGCACTGTCTCCGTGTCAATAATTCCTCTCCCTACACAAACGGTGTTGAGTCCTCTTGGTATCCAGGCGTCATATCCGGTACTCACTCCTGCTCAACCTGCATACACGCAAGTCATCGCTGGTGTAGGAATTCCGGGGGCTGTCATTTTCTCTCAGAATGCCCAACCTCCCAACATCCTTGTACCAACTCAAGGGTCGGCAAATCCTGTTAACGCACAAGCATCCTTTGCCGCCGCTATCAGCGTCCCTACTATCCCTCCCCTTGTGACGCTTGGATCTCCCACTATACCTTCGTCCGTCGTACAAGCGCAGATTTCTGGAGTAACAGGGAATTCAGGTTTACAGGTGTCTCTCGGATCTGTCAGAGCACCCACTGTGACGCAACTGGCTGGTTTTGGCGGAGCGCTTGGGGTTGTTCGCGTCTCTAATCAAGTTCAGCCATCGTTTTTGCCAGTACCAGCTCAGACACTGGACGTCCCAGTCAATTCCATCGTCGTCGGCACCGTTGGCATACCTCAAGCAACCGCTCAACCACTGGGCGGAGGATCTATATCATTGGTTGTCACCACAAACGTCCAGCCACTTTCATTTCCTGCACCGACGCAATCCATAATCAGCCCGATTGGCATTCATGCCCAGGCGTCATACTCTGTAGCTGCTTCATCCCAACCTACAGTACTAGTCGCTGGTGGTGCTCCTGGGCTCGTGGTTGATTCTCAACCGCCGGTTGTACCTGTTCTTGTGGCGACTCCAGCGATCACGCTTTCTGCTAATCTCGTATCTGGTCACGCATCCTTAGCCGGCGGTGGGCTCTTCGGCGGACCACCGACTGCAGAAATGATATACGGCACTCTGAGCCAGCCTCCGCCCACTGCAAGCCCAGTACTCGGTAGCGGAGTGGCTGGCTTGGAGGCATCATATGTTGCTTTCGCTTCATCTCAACCTATAGCCACACAAGTGGTCGTCGGCGCAGCATCATCTTTCGTATTCACCTCGCAACCCATCCAGCCTCTCATTGTGGTCGCTCCCACGCAGGCGGTAGCTGCGCCCGTCGATCCAACCTTCATCCAGATTACCGCCTTGCGGCCAACCCCGGCTGTTGTGATTGGAGTCCAGCCAAGTTTGTTGTTCGTCTCTGGTGGCGCTCAGCCTCAGCAGACGCAGCTGTCATCGTACCAGACTGTTACAAGTCAGAACGCGACAGCTGGTGTATCGTGAGCTCCGCGTCCTTGCCTTACGCTGATCCACCACTAAGTTAACGGCTTTTAGATCTGGTGTTTCTGGCGGCGGTCAGGACGATCTTGCACAGTCTTCATCTACGGATGATATGTCTGGACAAAATGAGACCAGCGCTAAGACATCCGTGACGGACTCTCAAAAGGGTTCATCCGCAAGCCAATACGCTGACCTTCCGTCATCGGTTTCTTCGTCGTAAGTTATATCTTCCTTTAGTTCGACCACTCACCAATTGAACCCCCAAAGCAACACCGATAAATCGCCTGCAGCCGCCTCTGATCGCTCCGATTCTACGACAGGCGACTCAACCACGGTTGATACACCCCTTACTTCAGATGAGGCGTCGGCCACAGGTAGCTCTTCTCCACCTCTAGATATTTCACCCGCGGCAACAAGCGAAGGGGGCGCCGCCTCTACCGACGGTCCATCTCAGACGGCGATTGTGGGAGTCTCAAGTAGCACAACGCAATCCACTGGCGATGCAGTGATCTCTGTAAGTTTTTGCACCGTAAAGAGTGACTGGGGGACTTACATGCATCATGCTAGGCTCATCCGATTGCTCTAGGTGCCACCACTGTGATTGCGTCGGCCCTTTTTCCTTCCGTATCTGTCGGTCTCGCTGTAGCTACGCAAGGACCAAGCTTATTATTCGGCGGACACGAATCCTCAGTCGTCCTTGTCCCTGGCGTTCAATCAACATCGCCCTTACCAGTGATTCCTTCGTCCTCGACACTAGCGCTCCAGCCAGCGATGCTCCCTCAAGAACGCCCATCTACGACAGCGCTAGTTCACGAGACCTCATACGCTAGCTCCCTGAATGGAGCGCAACTATCCGTAGGCGCCATCGGTGCAGTCACCATTCCTGCCACTTCCATCGTCCAACTTGGACCTCAACCAAACATCGCTGTCCTCGGGAGTCAAGCCTCCAGCGTCGTCTCACTTCCCCAACTCCAACACCAAGCAATCGCAGTTGATTTGACCTCTCATGTTCCTGGCAGCCAAGCACATGCAGTTTCTGGTGGCTCGATCTTTGTAGGAGGTACTTTCCTCCCTCAAGCACCAACTGAATCCGCTACGTCCACCTTGTCGTTGGTACAGCCAGCCAGCGCCAGTATTCTCATTAACGTGAATCAACCCCAACCTTCCATTGGACTATCTGTTGTACAGCCAGTGAAGGTTGTGTCATTGAATGGAAATTTGCAGCCTGCTGTAGGCTCAACTAGCGTTCTTCAATCTTCTACGGAGACAGGTAAAATACTTATACTTTCCAACATCCAGCATCATACCCATTTGCTAATTGCTTCATAGTACCGCAAACAGGAAATCCTCCTCTTCTCGCGTCTGCCCACATAACTGGATCTACTGGTAACGCGCAAGTGTCAGATACCTCGCCAACTGTAAACCGGCCCGCAGCTATCGTTGGTACCCAAGCTTCTTCCATCGCAATTCCGCCTGTCCCTGTGCTCCACCCAGGAATTGATTTTAGTAACGATCATGCAAACAATTCGAACGCGACCATAGCCCTTCTTGGGATATCGTCGCCCGCTTCCACAACTCAAATTCCACAAGGACAAGGCGGTTCTGGAGGAATCGTCCAAGTTTCGGCCGGTTCACCTGTCATCCAACCAACCTATATCGTGGCTAACGCATCTACCCCTTCGATCGCGTTACCGTCGCAGGGAATGATCGTCAGCAGTTCAGCACACCAACAATCCATCGATAACTCTCTGCCTCAACAAGGCTCGATCAGCATTTCCTCATCCCAACCTTCCGGATCTGATAACAAGTCCGCGGCACCTCAAACCATTGGAGCAATCACAGCTGGGTCAAGTCAGTTCGTTGGTCCCAGCATAAATAGCGAAGTGGTGCCCAATGCCTCTTCCCAATCCTCTACGGTCATCTCTTCACCTGGTCAGCTTGGCATCTCCTTCAAAGCTGGGAGCGACGGTCAGCTACTTGCATTTTCGACGGTATCGGCGCAACCGCTTCCTCCATCAGTAACGCAGAACCATGAACAACAGGCTGGTTCAGTGGGCTTTATCCAGTTCTCGCCTGGTTCACCCTCAGTCCAACCGGCCTACGTCGTTGCGAACGCACCCGCCCCTTCGACCGTGTTACAGCCTCAACTATCTGTCATTACCGCGTCCCAAACGACAGCGCAACCAGCAATCAACATCTCTCCACCTCGGCAAGGTTCCTTCGGTTTCTCTGTATCCCAATCGTCTCTACCCTCGGCGAAGGTATCTTACGAATCTACTCCAGCCGGTAGCTCTTCCAATGTCGGGGGCATATTCTCGGTTGGAGTGACTCAGCCCAGACCATACGTCGATGTCGGTTCAAGCTCGATCGGTCAAGGAACATCCCTCACGTCTGCGCAATCCTCCACAGCCCTATCATCAGCTCGACTTGGCGTTTCAGTCAACAGACTCGGGGAAACAAGTCCTGGAACAAACAGTCATCCTCTAGCAACCTCGACCATAAAGCTTCAAGCGCCTACCTTCTCCTCGGGAGAAGCGATGCCCGCAGGTGCCTCTTCCTTGATCGATACCCCAGGCCAATCCCCAAACGCTATGGTCTCGAATCCGCTGGCTTCTGTCGACACGCATTTCGGCGCTTCGGAAAGCAACTCGGCTGCGGCAAGTCAAGTATCTAGCGTCACATTCGCGCCAGCAACTCCCCAATCTATTCGCGTTGACCAAGTTAGCAATAGTCGCCCAGCCTTGGGTACAGTCATTGGCGTCCAACCACAACAACTTAGCGCTCCACAAGTTTCGGTGGTCACGATCACAATCACTTCATTCCTCCCTCTGCCTACCTCTACTACAGCCTCACAGCCGCTCGTTGTTCCAGTCACCGGCGCCGCACTCTCATCCGGAAATCTCCCAGCCGCGGTTTCAGGAGGGGTTGTAGGTGATACGAGTAGTGTTGTACAAGGAGCCACCTCGTCCTCTCTGGTGGCAACAAGTGGTACCGCTGAAGGCCAAAGCGTCAGTTTCAATATGCCATCGGCGATTAGCTCGTCCACAGTATCATCGCCTACTCGGCCGCAAACGGTAACATTAAACGGAGGGACATATACAAATGGCGGATCAAGTACCTTCCAGTCTGGTTCATTTCCCAACGTCCAACCACAGCTTGTCGGTGTAGTAAACGTTCCACAACCATCCATCATTGCTGTAGCAAACCCCACGACAACGTTGTTCGCGCCATCTCCCCCTCAACCAACCATCCGCATCATCCAGGTTCCTTCAGGTGGTCCCACCTCCGCTCAATCAACGCGACAGATATATGTCATTAACGATGGGTCGTCTCCTGGTGGGCACAGGTTCGTTGGTGACGGGACGGGGCAGTCTTCAATTTACGGAAATACACGAGTGCTTCCGTATCTCCTTCAGCGACCTTCCACCACTACGATTACCTCCCCTGCCTTTCAAGGAGGTGTCATCGGGGCTAATCCGGCTTCGTATACGTTCGTCGTCAGCAAACAACCCATCAATTACGTTGGGGCACTTCCTCGACCTGATCATGACGCCTCAAATGGTGGCACGGCTAATCTGGTACGACCCGTGAACTTGACGGAGGATCATCCTGAAGGTAAATCCAACTCTTGTTGCTTGCATAGACATATAATTCACGCGCGTTGACTAGCTACATAGTACTTGGATAGACATAGTCAGACCGGACGCCTGGTTGAAAATAAGCCCGATGTCCGTACCAATGTCCCTAGAAAAGATTGAGATGCTTCTACTCTTTTGTGACGTACCCGGCCAAGGCGATCAGCAAGCCTATATTTATTCTTAACGAAAAGAAAATCGAAATGAGGTGAATTGAAATCAAGATATGAACGTGATGACCTTGAAAGCAATCAGTGACCGGAGTTGAAATTGTGACGGTGCTTCTTCTCTTTGTACCGTCTGGAGCGTTTACAAACCTGACGACTCATTCACACCTTCGATACGCTTGGCCCACTACGAACTAGTCTCACTTTCAAAGCTCAAAATTGCGACATTCATCCTCTTAAAAGCTAGGGTTGCTTGCCTCCGGTGACTCACACCCTGACCGATACTTCCTTGATGCGCTACTAGTATTCGAGACTATTCACCGACCCCCAAACCCGCCACAGGGTGTCGCCATTTCTCAAAGCGAATAACGTAGTATTCGGTTCTCGGCGCCTCCACCTCATTCTTCATCGTAGCCCATGTCATCTCTCGCATCAAGGGACAATCACATTCTTGTCCCCTTCGGATCCGATTTTTGTGACTTTAGCCCAGCCACGCCGCCTCCACAATGAATAAAAGCGGAGGGGTGTCCTCTAGGATACTTCAGGCTCAACCACCCAGGTCAAGCATTGTCTCCTACCACTCAAGTAAGCTTCTAACGCATGCCTTGATATGCCCAACATCTGACAATATTTGCCTGCAAGCTAGTCAATAATGCGTGTCATCGTTATTTCCACGCTTGGTTTTGTGGTCCTAGCAGGCGCCGTCCCCGTTCCTCAATTGGCCATTCTCAATCCTGATTTTGACCGAAGCTCTTTGTCGCGAATTCCCCTCATCGGGCCGGGACTCAACGGCATCGCCAATCAAATCTTCGATGTCGCATCCTCCCTCCCAGAACCTGGCCCAGTCCTATCTGCCCTTCTCGGAAAAGAGTATCGTCCGTTTCCCGGAGTAGTCGTACCTCCCGCTCCCGTCTTAGTAGCCGCTGCACCTGTTCCAGTTGTGCACGCTGCTGCTGTCTCTGCTCCACAAACGCCCGCTATCAACATTGTCGACAGCAGCACAAGCGCAGGTGCAGCTCCCGCCGCTCAGGATGTGTCTAGTGATACAACCCTCCCTCCAGCTGATGCGACTGCGCCTGCTGACGACACTACTGCACCTGGTACGTCCATTGAACTTGCTCCTTCTTACTTTCCTGACACCGCGCGTTCAACAGCGTCCTGATGGCCTTACCTCGATGTTTCCTCCCCTGTGACGAACAGGGTTAAGCGCGAGCCACCGTTCCTCCCTCTCGGGTACTTGTAATCGTAGTTCACATATTATAGTTTTACCTACTCTAGAAGATCCATCGATGGTTTTCACCTAATCCCCCGGGCACAAACTTCTGTTTCTCAAGCTCTTTCATGCTGGCTGGTCGAGTAGGTTCGTCGCTTCGCAATACTTCGTCTACTCGCGTTTCTAGTATTCAGAGGTGCGTGAGTCTTCATGCAGGCCGACAGGCGCGTCAGCTCGGTTATAGACAGCTCGCACCCATGTATTCGGGTCCAAGAAACCAAGAATAAACGTTCAACATATATCCGCATAAGTGGTAAGCACATAATGATCTTCGCCTCATGGCGGGGGTGGGCTAGGTAGTCTTTCATTGACCAGACTACGCTGGAAAGCTTCGTCGTATCCCATACATTTCAACCCCCATACGGCGATGAACTAGTTACCTCAACGCGTCAGCCGGGTAGGCTGGGAAATGGATAAAGGACGAACCATTTCTCCTGAGTCAAAGACCGCCATGATATCTTCCTTGGAAGCATTTCGGTGAAGTCTGCGATTATACACAATCTTCTCTCGGATACCAACCTCCCAGCTACTGTTTATTATCCCATCGACCCATGTATCTTTGCACTAAAAAGAGACGACGTGTAAACGACATGGATATGGCATAAGGCTGATACCGACCTTCTTGCTTTGTGACATCCATTCCTCTTTTGTCAAGGACTTGCTTGGGATGGCACGGTACTGTCCCAGATATTGCCATTTCGATGGTTCGAACTTGGTGATGAGTCGATGAGGTCCAGATTTCAGTCCGTCTTCGCAATCTTCGGCGTGGACATCACCAACGGCGAAGTAAAACCTGAAACGATCGGTCACGGTCATGCTTTTTATGTCGCGCTTGGGCAGGGTCCAGGCCTCATCTCAGGGTCCCTTCTTTTTCTGACCTCTACCCTCTCTGCACTCTAAACTCGATTCCACCCGTCCTGGCACAGAGACCAATTTCGACTGGAATTGCGTCTGCACTACGTGAGTCTGATACTTCACTGTGTTATTTCTATGATCAAGCTGTCCAAATTCTCGCTACCAGGGACCAATCTGAATGAAAACATCCGAGGCTCGGTTCACACTCACACCCAATTCGGTCGACAGTGATTTTGGGTCTTCAATGCCTCATTCACTTTCAAGTCGGCTGCAAGGTGCCTCAGTACCCGACAGTCTTCCCAGAGCAAGCAAGATCTTCGGCTCCTGATGCGAACCCAACTCCCCATAGCTCATGTCGTCTCTGGCCTTCGAGCGAAAACACCAATCTTTCGGACCCGACCACTAATCTAGCCACGTAGCATGGAGCTCAACCTCGAATAAAAGCTGAACGAAGTCCTCCGTTAATACCTCAGGCCAACCACCCAGGTAAAGCTCTATCATCTGCACCACCAAAGTAAGCCTCCATCGTACGTTCTCTTACTTCTCTCTGACATCCACCTTCAAGCCCGTCAATCATGCGTGTCACCGTCACCTCCGCGCTCGGATTTGTGGTCCTTGCAGGCGCTGTACCTGTCCCTCAGCTATCCCTTCTCAACGTTGGAGTTGGGTTTGATCGAAGTGCTTTGTCACGAGTCCCCCTCGTTGGACCGATAGCCAACTCCATCGCTAATACGGTCTTTGACATCGCTTCCGGCCTCCCCGTTGCTGGTCCAATCCTGGCCGGTCTTCTGGGCGGAGGGTATCATCCCTACGCTGCACCCGTCGTTGCTTCCCATCCGGTCATCGTGGCAGGCACACCCGTTTCAGTTGTGCATGCAGTCACMCCAGTTGTTTCAGCTGTTGCTGTTGCTGCTCCCCCAGCACCTGCTATCAGCATCGTCGACAACAGCGCAAACGCTGCTGCTGCTCCCGCTGCTCCCGATGCGTCTAATGATACAATCACCCCTCCAACTGACGCCGCTCCTGCGTCCGACTCCACTGACAATGCCCCACCATCCGCCGCCGATGCGCCTGCTGCTGATACCGCGGCCGATGCAACTGCTACTGACGCTGCGCCTGCTGATGCCCCCACTGCTGATGCTGCGCCTGCTGACGACAGTGCTGCACCTGGTAAGCATATCAGATTTCGTTTCATCATCGTTTACTCTCTTGACACCGTCTTTTCAGCTTTATAAAAGCCTTACCTCGATGCTCCTTCCTCTATCTCGAATAGGGCTGAGCGCGGGTTCCCCACTTGTGTACTAGTAGTCTCCGTGTATATCTCTACCTTAGAACAATCAAAGGCTTTTACGCTGTATTTCGGAACGGACTGAACAACCTCTGCGATGAAGTCAAGCTTATCAGCCTTCTGGCATCAAAATATATAGAGTGTGACTTAACTTGCTGATTGATCACGATGGCAAGGAATACATATCCAGAGTTTTGTTGATTACAATGACAAGCTAGCCCACGGGCGTCCGATACATACCAAATTCAACTGAACGCTATGGTGCTTACAGTCACTGGAGGTCCTGGGAGGAAGCAAGAGCGGTCTCATCGGGATTGTAAAAGGTCGTGGACCATAGCTGTCGGGATGATCTATAGTTTGTGTGAACCGTAATACCCAGAGAAACGTACAACACGATGGCGTGGAGTTGAAATTTCTTCAAAGTCCAACCGAAGTTCAAATTGAGTTCAAACGTTAGCAAAACGTTATATAACGACTTGTGTTTACCAGGCTAGCAAAACGTTAGAAACGCCTTTGGCATTCACATCATAGCGGATGTAGACTAGGTAACCTCTGATTGACTAGACTGAGCTGGAAAGCTTCGTCATAGTCCACACATTTCATCCCCCATACAGCGATAAACTGGGTACCCCAGCTTGTCAGCCAATTCACGCCAGAGACGCGTAAGTAAAGGACCAACCATTTCTCCGGAGTCAAACGCTGACATGATGTCTTCTTTAGATGGATTGTCATTAAGTCCGTGGGCGTACGCAATCTTCTCTCGGATACGAACACCCCAGCTGCTCTTGAGTATCCCGTCAATCCACGTATCCTTGCACTAGAAAAGCGATGGCCCGTTGAGTCAAACGGATATACGGTAGGGGGTTTAGTCGTGACCTTATTGCTTAGGGACATCCACTCTTCCTTCGTCAAGGATTTGCTTGGAATAGCGCGATACTGTCCAAGATATTGCCATTTCGCCGGCTCGAACTTGGTGATGAGTCGATGAGGTCCAGATTTCAATCCGACATCACAATCTTCAGCGTGCACATCACCAACGGCGAAGTAGAACCCCGGAGCGCCAGGAAACTTCGGTGCATTGGGATGCCAATCGTAATTAAGGCACATGAAGTCTCGGATCCCATGGCGAGCGATTTTCTGTTTGCTCGGTCTGGGAAAGGCTTCCTGAGGGTTTCCGCCGTAAAGCCCTGATATGACTTTCCGGGTGGTAGGTTTATCGCGGAATTCAGGGTCGAGAGCAATGGGGTAAAGACGATGACCACCAATTCGGGCGTAGCGCTCAGCAAAAATATCGAAGGGTATCACCAACTCGTTCTTGATAGCTTTAATCTTAGGCTAATTTGAGTCGCGTCAGAGCTTCAACTCGGCGGAAAGATTTAAGAAGAAAGGGACGTTCACGTACATTGAAATCAATATTGATTTGTGGCTCATCCGAAGGGGGTTCTACCGGAGCCTCGAATGTAAGATCTATAATGTCTGGGTCCGCCGCATCTGGGGGTGTACTCGAAGAACGTCGGACCGCTGTTTCCGAGGCAGTGGGTGAGGGGTGCTCAACGTGGTCTGGAAAAGGTGGTGGAGTAGCCAAGTCATCAACATCCATGGCGTCGAGCTCGGAAAAGCTTCTGAAACGAGCAGGAGATGTTGACCTCCCGGCGTCAGGTGCCTCAGTCTTTGGTAAGGAGGTCAGAGTCATGAAAAGATTGCGGGCGGAAGTGTACTCACCAGAGAAACCACACTTTCATGGCGAGCAGGGGGCATAAAGTCCAACGTATTTTCATCCTCCGGAGGCTCACTTCTACGAGACGACTGGGTAATAGAAGGACGGGTATTCTGTGTCCAAGAATT
>JAPEVF010000774.1:0-21368 GCA_029747585.1 Pleurotus djamor
AGACGGTAGATCATTATTTTTCCACACACTTGAAAAGGTCTCATTGACAGGCATTCGATGACGAGGGAGAAACTTCAATGAGGCCAGGTTCGCATTCTTCGCGTCTTTGAGGTTCCCATACAAATCCTTTTCAGACGTCAGGAGATCTCCCCGAAAGAGCGAGAAAAAACCTGTCTATGTTCTCAACCTAAGAATTCCAACCGACCAGATAGACAACTGCATCGAGCCGAGCAAAGCCTCCGTTGAATTTCAGGCAAGCCTCGCTTACTCGTTTTTCGTTGAGCCGTGCTAACTGAATATTCAGAACAGGACAGCTATATTGTCTTTCCTGTCCGCGGAGATTCAGACATTCTTGATTCGTAATGGGTTTGCTACCCATCGACGCGTTGATTCGTGTGGGATACCAACCCCTCCCAGAAAGAAACGCAAGCCCAACCCATATATCCAACCACCCCAACAAAGTATAGACACTGTCCGTGAAGCGACTCCTCAGGCCTCGGTAGCGCCTTTATACATTTCTTCGGTAAGACACTTCCTGCTACCGAGGAGATTACTTACGGAGATGCTCCTCAGGATACGATGACCAATGGTGAAATCTCATGGACCGACCCGACCACGGGCGAGTCCTTCATCGTAGACGGGCGGACAGGTAACTCCGTCAATCAAGCAAGACAAACTTTCGGCAGTCAGAGTGAAGAACCCCTCCACAGACGTCGAACACTACCGACGGCAACGACCTTGAAACAAGCTGTGGAGGTAGCTGAAGAAGTATCGACCATGCCTTCGTGGGTAAGAAAAGCACTATCGGTATGTCGCTTCGCTACCACGGTCAGAAGATGCGCAGTTCTCAAAGCAACTTAATCTTAGGCAAACGATGCTTACTCTCTGCCCGAAAAACGCATACCTGCGTTTTCCGTAGCGCTGAAACCCCCGGATGTTGCGGATGAAGTTGCTCGGACTCGCGGTCACAACAGGCATGATTGCCATGCTCCATTTCCGTCTATTTCAGGCCCCGGACCAGCATCCCTCAGATTTCATAAAGGAAGCCTCCTTCATGCGCGAGTTATCAGTCAGGTCGACCGTAAATTCGTGGCCTGCTGCATCCCTACTACCAAAGAAGGTTCCGAACAGGAATTTACAGGAAGTAGACCATCTGGCGATCAAACCCCGCAAGAGACGATAGTTCTGATCGACCAGCATGCAGCGGACGAACGTGTCCGCGTAGAAAGATTCCTGAAGGACCTATGTATGGGTTATTTATGTCCGATAGGGGGAGGTGGTTCATATACCGGTATAAAGACCCGGCTACTGTCCCCAGCGAGTCTAGTTCTTCTTACGCATCACGAAGCTCGCCAACTATCATCAAGTGAGCCTATCCAAGCAGAGTTCCGACGATGGGGCTTCGAATTCGCTAGCTTATCGGGAGCTTACCTTCCACAAGCCGGAACGGACACCGCTTCGACGGAGAGCGGATATGTGCAAGTAGAAGTGCAGAGGGTCCCCGACATGGTAGCCGATAAGGTATGTTGTCATCTCTGACGCTGTATGTTTTACGTTCGACCCTGCTTGATAGCTCCTCCAAGTCTATGAACTGCGGGACCTGATTAAGGCATTCATCGCCCGACTTGCTGACGAAATGCCAGGGGATAGTGAATGCCTAATGCAAGAGGATTCCCAAAACGATCTGCCTTGGTTGAAGGCCCTTCGCAGGTGTCCTCGAGAACTCATTGACTTGGTCAATTCCAAAGCATGCCGAGGCAAGTCCCGATATCCGAAGCGGCGCATTCATAGGATAACCCAAGAATTTGAACTAGGTGCCATCATGTTCAATGACTCGTTGACCATAGACCAGTGTGAGAAGCTAGTACAGCAGCTGTCACATACAGTATTTCCTTTCCAATGTGCACATGGAAGGTAAGTCACTATCAGTCCCGTTTTGTGTCAAGTGCTGTGGAGATCGAGAGACAATCTAATCCGGACAACAATGGCGTGTTCTTTGTGGAAACAGACCTTCTCTTGCCCCTCTGACCAACGTCGGAAAACAAACAAGAAGTCGCGAAGCTCGGCAGGGAATAACTTGGCAATGGAACAGGTTCGAAAAGGTGATCTGCGGTCCAGTCCGGTTTCCTTTTGTTGTCCGAACTTGTCCTCGATGAACCGAACTAACCTACTCCTTTTGTGATATTATTAGATGCAAGTTACTTCCTGAGTGCTCGAGGGCTTCATGAGCGAATGCACCCATATTTGGACGCGGAGGATATAAAAGGAAGGCGTTCGTCCACAGCTCGCCTCGGATGGTTCTCATTGGAACGACCATAGATCAGCCGCTTTGCCCTGATAGGGGTCGCGGTCACTGTTGAACGTGCTGAACGATGGCGTTGATTGGTGAGCGGAACCACCACAAACCCTCCGCCCAAGTTTCTATCGAACCTCGGGGCGGATGTCCCTCTTTTTCCAGAAGGATCTACTAGTTTGTATTGTTTCGTTGTACGCAGTTCCAGACCGCTTTTGTTCTTCCCTTTCCCATGCCGTGACCTAGGCGCGTCTGTCTCTTTTATTGACGCGTCGTTATGGCTCGCTTGACGCGTCCGTTTCGTGAGGAAATACTTCTCGTCGCGTGACGTCAAGGCGGCGATAGCCGAGCGCTGGTGTGCTAGACTACTCCGACTTAGCGGCGCCTCGGTATGCCTTTCGGAAAATGAAGCGGAGTGTGAAGACACGGTACCGAACCCAGTCAGCAGACCGGAGGGTATAAAGCGTACTATCTGTGCACAGGCCACTCTTTATTACAATCTAACACCATCGACGCACTTTTGAACCAACGCCCTCTTTCTAACATGCCTGCAAGTGTAACCAAAGTCATCTACAAGCCCGATACACAGTCAACCGACGAATACACCGTCCTTGTGAACCCTGTCGAAGTACGTGCGCCGTAATTCATATCGTGTGCAGACCCATTTACAAGACAGCGGATATATAGTTCAAGAAATGGAAAGATGGTGGTAAGTAGCACTTCGATCGCACACAGGGTCTGCCACTCACCCGTTGGTTCTAGATACGTAAATATCGCAACGGACTACCTCACCTTTCACCATATAACTCACTCCCTTTGTAGCACTATCCCCCTTGTTGAAGTTGTCGACTGTGAGTTTCTCTTCATCTCGGGGTCCCTTTGTCCTTTATATCTAAAGGTCCTGTTAGCGTACAAGGTCTTCTTCTCCAACCAAGGTAGCCAGGGTATCTTAGGGGAAGCATCGAAGCAGCAACGCGAGTCCGTTTGTGGCTCTAGCAATGCCGATGAAGCTGTCTTGTTTGTATTGAAACGCAGAAGCTAATCAAATTTTGCTAGGATCAAAACCGGGTCACCGTATAGACTGATATCCACGGCCATAGGACTCTGAAAGCACCGCATCCCGTCCGATCTGCGCAGTTAACCAGAGTGCCGCTCAGTTAGTACCACGGTGGGGGACCACGCGGGAATCCTGGGTGCTGTGGTTTTTGTTTTGCTCAAGTCATTCTATTAACTAAGTAAATAAGTAGTGTAGAAAGTCAGTCATTAGTATTCACTTATTAATGTGAATGACCGAGTTTCACTTTTACTTAGTTTTGGTTCACCAACTTTTAGGGCAGGGCTTTATTTTTTTCAGTCATTGAAATCATTTAGTAAAACTCGAAAATTTTAAGTGTCAGTAGGACGAGGGATAAGTAAAANGTGAGATGAGTATCATTAGAATTTGTAGTCTACTTCAGTAATCAGTCGGTAACGCTATTAGTTTCGGTTCACCGACTTTAGGGCAGGGCTTTATTTTGTCAGTCATTGAAATCATTAGTAAACTCGAAATTTTGAAGTATCAGTAGGACGAGGGATAAGTAAAAGTAAGATTAGTATCATTAGAATTTGTAGTCTACTTCAGTAATCAGTCAGTATAATTTGTGGTCGCGTTTTTACATTTCTATTGAAGTCTATTAAAGTCATTGAACCATTTTTCTGATCGTGGAAAAGTAAATTCTGACTGTGGGAAAACACTACTTGTGATGCTTCGTCCCGGAAAGAATCGCTTGCCCAGGCACAACCAGACCTCTCCACGCATAAAAAAACATACCCAGAGTATGCCAACGGTATGAATAAGCTGCTGGTACCATCAGTTAAGCGAGAAATTTCGGACGCGATTTAGTGGACACGCACTGGAACGGTTCTTGTCGAAAGGTACCCGTGGGAACCTAAAAGGGGTCAAGGCCCCTAATAAGAAAGGTAAAAAGTATTGACAAAGTGGACGATTATTGATGGAGCATTAGCCAGTCTATTGTGAAGTCTCTAGTAGCCAATTTGTTAGTTCTCTTTCTTCTATGGGTGTATGCCTTCTCTGTTGCGGCTGGAAATTTCAATATAGTACAGTTGTCAACCGGGAAAGTCCATCCCCATTGAAGGGAGCCTTTCTTTGTGGGAAATAGAGTAGCCAGGAGATCAGCTATATCTCTGAAGACAAGCTGAGGTTGGGGGTTGAACACACTTGTTTAGTACGTTCCTGACCAGCGACGCGAACTAATGGCTACTCTGTGGGATCAATAATAAATGGTGACCATGCAATGACAAGCTGAGGTTGGAGGCTGGAACGACATTTGTCTAGTACGTTTCTGATCAACGACGCGAACTAATGGCCACAAANTTAANTTATTGGAATATAATAGTGGGAATCCAGGGGGAACTTTTCGATTCAAGGGGGCTTTTTCGGAGTAAGACTTGTCCGCCTGTCGGGTTTTGTTTTACTGAACCGTTCAAAGACAAGCTGAGATGGGGGTTGAACACACTTGTTTAGTATGCTTCCATTGCAGACGCTTGCGGGGGATGACTACAATCATGATATTGATGCAGCCAGCTCAGTATCGCTTCCGTCCACCCATTCGTCACAATACTCACATCCGCCGGGCCCTNCCGTACGGCATGGAACCCCCTCCCCCGCAACCTCGCCACTACGCGCCCTCCGTTCGAAGTATGGACTCTGGTGACCCAGAAATAGCTTCGCGCCCATCTTTGCAACGCTCAGGTACGACCGCTTCCGTGAGCCTGGCTACGAAAACGACCAAAGCAGTCGATCTTAGCGCTCCTCCGCATACCAAGGAATACATCGATCAATATCGTCAACGGCTCAAGGGTGATCCTGATCCAGAAGCCCACTTTCTCTACGCAAAGTACCTCATTGATGCCGCACGGAAGATTCGGATGGAAAACAAGGATCAGAAGTCCGCAAAGAAGTACACAGAACTTCTTATCACTGAATCGCTCAAGGTTATACGCCGTCTCGCGACCCAAGGAGAGGCTTATGATGAGGCACAATTCTTTCTGGCMAATTGCTACGGAACCGGCGCGCTTGGACTACAGGTCGATCACGAAAGAGCCTACCACCTCTATCTCCAAGCTGCGAAGCAGAACCATGCCGCTGCTTGCTATCGTGTYGCAGTTTGCAATGAAATCGGAGCTGGCACCAGGAAAGAACCTCCTCGCGCCGCCGCGTTTTATCGCAAGGCTGCTTCGCTCGGGGATACTCCAGCCATGTACAAGCTTGGCATGATCCTGTTGAACGGTAGTCTAGGGGAAGCTAAGAACCTGCGMGAAGCTATCAACTGGCTGAAGCGGGCRGCGGAGCAAGCCGACGAGGATAAYCCTCATGCTCTTCACGAACTCGCCATCCTTCACGAACAGCCCGACAACCAATTGGTGATGCACGATCCRGCATATGCCAGGCAACTGTATACACAAGCAGCACATCTCGGATATACGCCATCACAATTCAAGCTCGGGCAGTGCTATGAGTACGGTTCCTTGACATGTCCATCAGATCCTCGACGCTCCATCGCATGGTACACCAAGGCAGCGGAGAAGGGGGATGCAGAAGCCGAACTGGCTCTGAGTGGGTGGTATCTTACCGGAAGCGAAGGTGTCYTGAAGCAAAGTGATTCGGAGGCGTATYTGTGGGCACGCAAAGCCGCCAACAAGGGCCTTAGCAAGGCCGAGTATGCTGTCGGGTACTACGCAGAGGTTGGAATTGGTATCAAGCAGGATATTGAATTTGCGAAGCGGTGGTACATGAGGGCTGCAGGTGAGCGACTATTCTCTCTTNGTTNNGTCGTCTGTGTCTCACCTCGCTGGGGCTGCTAGCGCAAGGCAATAAACGGGCGATGAACCGGTTGACAGAGATGAAGCGTCAAGGGGGCAGGCGACCTGGCAATGTTGCACGGCCRACGAGGCAGCAAGCCAAAGACGAATGCGTTATTTGTTAGCAGACACGTGACCTAGATACCCTCGTTCCTCCCTTACATGTCGACTGCGATGGACTCGGAAGATGTAAAACCAAATGTTTTGCTTTCATATTCTCAATAATCCTAATCACATAGCATTTCGTTCCAGAACTCTYTGCTGGAGGTCCTCGATTCRCTCCAGGTCAATTGCCTGAACGAGTCCGATGAACATCCMTTGTCCTCGATTCTCGCCGCAAAGGCCAGGAATACGGCAGCGGGCAAATACCTCTTGAGCGATGCAGATGAACAGCTTYTGCTRAAYATACCTGTTGCATACCTTTTCTCTTGATCCAGCGTTTTTCTGATGCTYCAAGGACCACAGTTCAACCAATCTGTACGCGTCAAGTCCATCTCCMTCAAATCCAACTCTGTCGCCCAAGCACCAAAACTGATCAAGCTATTCACGAACCAACCTGCGTTGGGCTTTGAGGACGTTGAGGAYGCAGATGAATCRGCCGCAGCCCAGATCATCGARCTATCTGAGGAAGACGTCWCSACTGGCAAGACGATACCTCTGAGATTCGTCAGGTTCCAAAAGGTCAACAGTATCCATGTATGTCAGTTGTATCATGTGCAATCGAGTGGGTAACCCAAGCAAGGATCATCATCAAGATATTCGTCGCGTCGAACCAAGGMGATGAGGACGAGACGAGGATCGATGCCTTGGACATCCTCGGCATTCCTGAAGGGTAAGTTTCATCCATCGCCSTGTCTCTCTCTCTCAAACAGTTGTTGACAATTCCTGGGCAGAGCAACCAAGAGCCTCAGTGAGCTCAAAAAGCAAGAAGAATGAGGCCCGCGAAGTCTGTGTAGCACACAACGGTGTACATATATACATTTCATAGAAAAGTAAAGCTTCATGACCCCCTTCCTCGAAAACCTCTRCCACCYCGAGGAGCACCRCGACCTCCRCCTCCAAATCCACCGCCTCCAAATCCACCACGTCCACCACCCCTGCCTCGTCCACGATCGCCTCCACCGAACCCACCAAACCCACCTCTTCCACCTCCACGACCACCCCTTCCACCTCTTGGGGGACCACCTCTGCCTCCACCACGGCCACGTCCAGCGCCAGCACCGCGTCCACGTTCTGAAAGGATAATGAGATAGTCATCACAAGACAACAATGAATCAACCTACTTGTAACACCTGGATCGATGATAGATCATCAACAATGAGAAAAGGGCCAGAAAGACATGATCGCGTACCTCCAACGACTTTTGGTTTGGGTAGAAATCGTTCAATCGGTAGCAACTTGTCGCCAGCGATGTAGACCTTGTCGCCTTGCTTGAAGCTGCTGGCTACCATTCCATCACCCATTTTTATTGAGAAGTAGACCTCGTTTATAGGTCCGAGGATTTCATCGACTTTGCCAATGACAGACTTGTTTTGTAAATAGATTGGGGCATTGAAATATGGCACTTTGTCAGGCATCAAGGATGAGCAGAGCATCTCGTCTTCAACCGCATGCATNAAATGTTCCCATTTCTTGAGAAGAAGACAGGTTCAGATAAAATTTCGAGGAAGGAGATAGCACTCACCAAGGACAGAATCTGGCGGGCCCATATCGCGTTGCTGGAAGCCTCCACGACCGCCACCGCGGGCTATAATGAGAACACATTGAGAACATTGTTCAATCTGAGAGAAAGAGGGAGAGTAGTTGACCTCCGCCACCGCGACCGAAGCCTCTGCCGCCGCGACTCATTTTAGTTGGTGGATTGAGGGAAAAGTTTTAGGCGCCCAAAGCAAGTCCGGTTTGCGGGGAGCCGGGCCTCTGAGGATTGCGGGGAAATGACCTTTCTCTTCAACCACAACAACTCCCTCATCGTTCCGTGCTCTCTTCGCAACGTCCAAGACGACGCCGACGATGGAAATGACACTGTGCACGTCGCCTCAAGCATCTGCCATAGTCTCTCGGTCCATGGAAGAAGATTCACGCTAAGCCTAACTCCCTCATCCTCGAGTGATACCCCGGCTTTGATTACCTGGGCTTCCGAAGACCCAAAGGTAGGTCGCACGACACTCTGTTGATGTTTCCAACTAAAACTGCCTACTGATGCCTCAAAGACAGAGGGGATCGCTGTGCCGACAACCTGGGCATCACGCTATCCTGAGTTACTTCGGAACGCATCCAGCGATGCACTCTACATCTCTATCGCTCAGTCTCCACTAGGGCTCCTTGATGAAGTCTTCCTGACGGCTACGACGCGTCAATCTTATGAATTTTCCCAGTCCAACGTGACCGCGCTCGAAGACTCCTTGACACTCCATTCCCCCGTTCTGCGTCAGGATCATCTCCACGTCGTCAAGTTCGCCAATGAATCTTTCGAATACCGCCTGGACATGATTTCTCCGTTCTCCCAGGGCTACGCTCGCAAAGACCACACTCGCCTTCTCGTTGTGTTCTCGGAGACACCCCCTTCAGAGACCAGTGAATCAGATGATGAGGGTGATTCATCCACCGTTGAGATTGACGAAGACTTCCTGGCGATCGGATTCACTGATGCAAACATTTCGAGACCACACGGTTCTTCAACTTTGCATGGCCATGCGTTGGATCGTCCTTTCAAGGTCCAGAAGATGCAACATCCCAGTGCAGAAGAAAACGACGACCATACACTCTATCTTCACATCGCTGACTTCAGCAGAATCGGGCTATTGAACGGAGACTGGGTAATTGCCATTTCCAACTAGTTCAACATGAGCCTACCATACTGACCATCGAGGTCCTCAGGCCGTTGTACATCCGAAAAACGCGGCAATGCGTCGCTTGGTACGCGTATACACGGACCCATTGGAGTCTTCTCATTCTACGTATGCCGTGCCGTCTACTTTCTTTGCTTCATCTCACTCATATATGGACTCAGAGGTACCATCACCGGACCTCCTGTCCTGCTGTATAATCTCTCCCATAACTTCAATTATATACAGGAAGAGCTCTATCTGCTGTCTAGTCCATTCGGATCCACTGAACCCAATATACCCACCGCTAAAAGTGTCACTATTGCCCGTGTCGCCACCCCAATCTCAACGGATCGGACATTCCAACCGTTATTCTTACACGCCTTGAAACGCTACTTTGAAGGGAAGAAACGCGTCGTCAAAGAAGGTGATATCATCTCTCTTGCGATAGACACAGATCTGGCGTGGCGGAACACCGACCCGGAGGGAAAAGGTGATGGTCCAGAGGAGGACTCCAGTGCATTCATGTATGTAAAGCTATTTGTCTGTAAGGTCGTTTTGTTAATCAACTCAAAGTTACCCACTGCTTCCCGGACGTTCCAATGAAACTGTGTATTTCATGATCACGAATATTGAACACCCCACTGTTTCCAACGGTATAACCGAAACCCACGATATCACCTATGAAACCGCCGCTGGCGAACTAGGTCTCTGGGTTGACCCAAATGTCACCCGCATCGTACAAACAGGGCTAGAGCACGTTCGTATACCAAACACTGGGAGCACACCGGTCGGTGGGTCATACGCCTGTCACGTTGTAGCCGCGAAATTGACGCTGCCTCTCGGATAACACGACAGATTCTATGATAGACGCATCGTCCACGCTCTTGGGACCCGGTAGTCCCTTTCAACAACTACATTCGCTGCTATCTGCAACCATCTCAAGAAATGCCATCAACTATAACCTCGATCTTGCCATCCTGCTGGAGGGCGCTCGCGGCATCGGGAAGTCTACAGTTGCGACATGGGCCGCACAAAGTTTGGGTTTCAGTTTTCTAGAGGTCGTTGGAAGTCCTCCTATCAACACGCAACGACGCTGACCTTGTTGATAGATTAATTGTTACTCTCTCATTGGGGAGAATGATACCAAAACTGAGGGAGTGCTGCGTGCACGGTTCGACAAAGCCATCCAGTGTTCTCCATGTTTGCTCCTTCTCCGTCATATCGATGCGTTGGCTCAATCAACTCAAGTGCTTGAAACTGGGAAAGGTTCGTGATCAACTTCGATTCCTTCGAACACGAACTGATGTTGTTTTTCAGACCCAGCTATTGTCACTTCTCTGAAGGAATGCATAGAGCAAGCCCAAGCATCGTGGAAGACCACCTCTTTCCCTGTCGTCGTCGTAGGCACCACCAGCGAGCCGTCGAAGGTTCCCGGATCAATTCTCGCACTATTCAAACACCAGATATCCTTTGAAGTGCGTTTTCCATTAAAGTTTATTATATCCTCCCTTCATGTAATTCCAGGCGCCAGACGAAGCTCAACGTTTTGAAATATTAAACACTCTCCTTGATGGGACACAGTTGGCCCCAGATGTTTCGCTTCCATCCATTGCAACTCAAACCGCCGCGCTGGTAGCTGCCGACCTCGTTGGACTTGTCTCCCGAGCTCGGCAGATATCCCTAGACTCGATGTCGACGCTGTGAGTTAATAGTTCCCCTTAATAACCTCTTGCTTACCAACGATAGAGGGAGCTCCAACCGATCAGACGTCCCATTGACAGCCAAGGATTTTGACCTTGCCATAAACAAGGCTCGCGCATCCTATTCAGACACGATCGGTGCACCGCGCATCCCCACGGTTACTTGGGACGATGTTGGTGGATTAGCAAGCGTCAAAGCGGATATCCTAGACACCATCCAACTACCGTTGGAACACCCTGAACTCTTTGCTGATGGCCTCAAGAAAAGATCAGGTACACAGTCGAACTACCCATCATGGTTTCATGTTCTAATCTTTGAGTCAGGGATCCTGCTGTACGGTCCTCCCGGGACTGGAAAAACTCTGCTGGCCAAAGCCGTCGCAACCTCTTGCTCCCTCAACTTCTTCTCCGTCAAGGGTCCCGAACTCCTCAATATGTACATCGGAGAGTCGGAGGCCAATGTTCGACGAGTCTTCCAGCGGGCTCGAGATGCGAAGCCCTGTGTCGTTTTCTTTGACGAGCTTGACTCCGTCGCCCCCAAGCGAGGCAATCATGGCGATTCAGGCGGTGTCATGGATCGAATAGTCAGTCAGCTGCTTGCGGAGCTGGATGGTATGTCTTCGAGTGGTTCTGGATCGGATGTCTTTGTCATTGGTGCTACCAATCGACCCGACTTGCTTGACCCCGCCCTTCTTCGTCCGGGACGGTAAGTCTTTAGCGACATTTGCCCTTCATCCACTTATTGATCATCTGCAGCTTCGATCGGATGCTGTACCTGGGCGTGAGTGACACGCACGAAGCACAATATAACATCCTAGACGCCTTGACACGCAAGTTCAAGCTTCATCCCGACCTGGACTTGCGGAGTGTTGCTGAGAGGTGTCCGTTCAACTATACCGGTGCCGATTTCTATGCTCTGTGCTCCGATGCAATGCTTCGTGCAATGACCCGCAAGGCAGAAGAGCTCGAAGAGAAGCTTAGTATGTACACTTGCTACGTATCTTTACCGTTACTGAACGTGATACGTCCGAACTAGCCATACTCAACAGTGCACCAGGACCCCACGCACATCCCCACCCACTCTCCGCCCAATACTACCTCGCCGAAATGGCCACACCCTCCGAAATCGAAGTACTCGTCAACAAAGACGACTTCGACGTCGCACTGGACAACCTCGTCCCAAGTGTGAGCCAATCAGAGATGGACCATTACGCGCAAGTACAACAGCGGTTTTCACAAAAGTCCGAAGAAGAGTAGATATATTATTACAATAAAAGTACTCTACTCTAGAGTAGATGAGAAACAAAAAGTAGTGGTATTAGAACCATTTCCTGGGGTCTGTACTCCATTTCCCTAATAGATGCTGTACGGAGGAGAGGAGGCCTATGGCGGTTCCTGTAGGCAGAATGACCGGCTCGCCTATTATTTCGTGGCTAGAGGAGTGTAACGATGAGACAACAGGAGTACAGTTGTCCAACCAAATAAATACCTATATTGTGGCTGACCATCTATCATAACCTCTATTTTCAACACCGGAGAATCTGGATTCTTCGTATTCAAGTCAAAGACAGACCTACGAAAAACGATAGTCAACGCAATGCATGTCTTTGGACGGCCAGCCCGCGCTTACCACTTGTGATTCCCAGATGGCAAATACTTCAACACCCGCTCTTGAGGGACCTCTTCGAAAACCGTCGTCGGTTCAACACCCTCCTCCGACGAAGGGACCTCGATTGCGCGCCTCACCGTCTCCAAACTCTCCGGGGCCAACGTCCTAAAGAACGGAATATAAAACATACTCAACGGGCTCGTCGAAAACTCATAAACCGGATACCCCTCCTCCGCATTAAACTCAATCGCCGCAAACTCGTGTCTATCTCCGGAGAGGAAGATGACGTTGGGGACAGTATGTATGACTTTGAGGAGCGCAGCTTTTTCGGCGGGGTAGCCGGCCCAGGAGTCTACTTGTGCGTCGTGTCCCCAGAGGGAGGTGAACGGAACGGAGGTGACGATGAATTTGAATGTAGCCGTAGAGTTGACCTGGACAAACAACATACATACACAATTAAGTATTTTCTTCAGCTAGAAAAATGGTGGATATTGAGAGCGTACCCTTCCAAGCCATGCAAACAACTCGGTCAACTGTTTCTCCCCTAGCATCGTAGGCGTCTCCACCGTATCATTGACACCACTTCGATACCTTCTCGTGTCCATGACGAAAAACGCCACATCGGCATAGCGGAATTCATAATAATGCTCGTCCGAACCGTACGAGTGATAGTTGGCATTGGAATTGTATATCTTGAAAGCGTCCGAGGCACTAGGGTAGGGTGGATTGGTGTCGTTGCTTTTGCCCTCAAAGTTGTTCTTGATCTAGCCAATCCACACGCGTCACTATCCTGGCGAAAATGAGAGGGATGTTGGAGCGTACCTCGTGATCGTCGTAAGCGTGGAATATCGCTGAGCAGACAAGAATTGCTGGGGATGAAAGCAAAGAAGTGAGAAACACACTCACGCAGAGTCTCATAAACCTTCCTGAAATCGGGGCTTTGATAGTTACGTCTATAGAGGCGTCTATATGCTTCCTTGGTGTCGCCAATGTATACCGGAACATCAGCATAAATAAAGTCTCCCAAAAAGAGCAGAAACTCCATAGGGCTGGATTTCGGACCCGCTATTTATTGTCATCATGAACGTCCACAAGGACGGCAACGCACAAGAAACTCACCGATCTGCGCTAGATAATCCGCGAGCAGAGAAAAGCCTTTGATCCTGCGGCCTTGCATAGGCACGTAGGGAAAGTTGGGAGTGAGGCATGATGTCACTGCGAATTTGAAGCGCGAGCCCGATCCCAACTGAGGATCTGGGAAAGTACGGAATTTGATGGGAGCTGGAGGGTAGGGAAGGATGGTGCCGTCATTAGAGGAGAGCCTGTCTGCACAGTCACGGTGAATACATCAGCCATGTCACTATGAAGTGAGGTCGTGTGATCAGCTACACACATTCATATTTCGTGTGAGGCCATAAGCCTTTGAGTTCGACGGTGTCTAGCCAATCATTCTCCAAAGTCAGATTCAGCTCGGGGCCCGTAGTCCAATTTGTGAATTGTGATTTCTGCTCTCTCCACACGACATGAATGGGGAGCGTGTCTGTGTCTGATTCATTTCTGGGGTGGCGCACCACGAGTTTTACTGCATCGTGGTAGACTGCGCCAACGCGCGTGAAGGTGACGTCTTCGGCGGAATCGAAAAATGGGTAGGCGACAAAGTCGACTGCAGCGACGAGCAAAATGCAGTTGATGGCGAAATTTAATCGTCTGAGGGATCGAAAAGGAGTCGGCAGGGAGAAGAGGATCGTTGTAAGTGCCGAGGACTACTCAGGGGTTAGTTTATCTTTGTAGATTTGCGCGACAAATGGTGGGGGACGACGCACGCGACGAGCACGGTGATTTGAATCGTCTATGGGGTCATAAGCAGCCGAGAGCCAGGTCGTGGAAAGCCATGCAACAAACAGAGTTGGGATAATAACTTGACCGAGGGGTGTTGGAATCTAAACAGCAAGCAACGAGGAGAGGTCAACGTTGCAGACGACGACGAGCAGCGAGTTGAACTTGCAATTCTTAGGAAAGCAAAGATGGCCGCTCTGAAGAGAAGCGAGAAAAGAGACTCGCCGAGGAAAGCAGCCATGGACGAGAAACAAGTTATCAGTTGATTAGTCAGCAGAGGACCTCTTGCAATGGGAGCATCACAGTCGAGGCAGGACAACGCCCCAGAAACTTCAATCCAGGTCAGTACACATCGTCTTAGGTATTCTCCAGTGACTGAAACCTGCGCCAGTTCTCCCCCGGAGTCGTTGCCCAGCTCTCAGACAACGCTGCGTCTCCCGGTCCTTCCCCCGAACGCCAGGCGACCCTCGACGATCATGTTCGCTCGCGCATCCAAGCAGAACTCCAACACCTACGTGCGGAAGAGGAGGCAGTCCGCCTCGAAATTGAAAAGGCTCTAGAGAGGGAGAACCTCGACAAGGAAAAGGCAATGGCCGGTGACGTCGACGAGGAAGGCTCCGGGTCCGTAAAGAGCAGCATCTCTCTCCTCGGTGACCTCGAGGAAATCCAGGAAAAGGTCCAGCGCACAAAACAGAAACAAAACCAGGAGCATGTCGAAGCTGCTCAGCTTTCCGCCCAGGCCGTCGTCTCATGCTACCAGTAGGCCCATTTCTCCCCGATCCTCCAATACATTTGACATCTCGTATTACATAGAAACAACGCGACACATCCTCTAGACTGTTGGAAGGAAGTGGAAAAGTTTAAACAGTCCGTGTCACACATAGAGCAGGTACGCACAGGCCCCTTCATTCCCATGTCCGTCAGGCCTCTCATATCCTATTCAACTAAGGAATACATCAAATCATTACACTAGACAGTCCTGTTCATTCTTGTTCTTCATTTCGTTACTTCTATAGAAACCATACATCGTCCCCAGCGCGCAAGTCCGAGAAGCAATCACCAGAACCCAAAACCCCTTCTCATCTCGCGATCCCTATACCCCCTTCAGGCTCTGAATAGGCAGACACCGAAGTAGCCTGCGACGCCCGGTTCATCGCTTCCTCTTGCCACTGACGCGACTGATCCCCCAAATTAGAGTATTCCGAGTCTCTTTTCATCGCCGCGTCCACAACCCCACGTCCCATCCGACTAAACGCAGCTCGGATGAAACTCGCAGGCGGCCGCGTCTGTCTCTCTTCTCCGCTCTCCGTGGAATACCACGACGCAGAACTGACCGTCGAAGGCTGATGGATGATCACCTTCTCCAATACAGCCTTCCCATTCAACCCCTCGGACTGTCCATCGTTCTCCAGACTCCTTGTCGACCGAAGGGGCTTCGGTCGTGACGGCTCGGGTATGTTTCGCGTCAGCCCTTCATCCTTCTCTTTGATCAACCGTTCGCCGTCCCTCGCGGAAAACGTCACCCTACCGCTCGAGTGACGCGCAAGGGGAGGCGGCACGCGTAGGTGATTGTGTATCGACGGTTTCCTGACCGCATTCCGTTCAGTATTGGTCTTTGTAGCCGCCAGCCACTCCTAAAAAGGTATTGTATGAGTATGATTGCCCATCTTGGCAACAACAGTTCACTTGCCTCTTTCCTGCTCTGCTGCACTTGCCTCCGCTTGACAGCTCGACTGCAAAGAACCCATGCCACCATGATAGCGACGGCTAGGACCATACCGGCCACAGTGGCACCCACGATCACTGCGATGGGTACGTCCGAGTTTCCATCCTGACTCGATGAAGGTACACTCGACGCTGACGCCGATGCTGATGTTTCACCCGTTGGGACCATCGAACGAGAAAGGATCGACATTCGAGCTAGAACCAGGAAACAAACGGACGAAGGCTCTTTGACCTCTGCACTCCTCACATTTACTTATATCAGGGCTTCGGGCAATGTTCTCCGCACATGAGGTACGACTACACACAAAGGGTTGATCGACACTCCAGCATCACATCACCACATCACCCTTGCCACACTCCAAAGGCTCTCGCCCCTCAAATTTTCGAGGGTGCCTTGAACATGAGGCTCCTCATACATACTAGAACAACACAGCAGCTTCACACACAAAGGACTTCGCGCCAACTCAGAATTTGATGGTACATGTCGCCGCCTCATGCAACATGGCACGTATGTAGCTATAATCAATCACCTTTCGGATCGATCATGTTCGNTTTTTTCCTTTATACAAAGTAAGATAGCAAACAGACTAAGAATATAACATTACAACTCCCGAAAAACCACAAGATCGTGACGGTGCCAGAGCTTATGCCTCCATCTCGGCCAACGCTGCCTCGTTCAAAGCTTCTGCCTCGGCCATGACCTTGTCCTCCAAAACACTCACTCTCGCCTCCGCCTCCTGCCTCTCCGAATTGAGCTGCGCGTACTGCATCTGTAGCGACCGCTCCCTCTGCTCCAACCTATCCACCTCCTCCTTCAACATCGCCACGCGCCTCGGTCCCATGGCAGATTCGTTTATCTTCAACCTCGAGAAGCTCTCATAATCAATCTGGACTTTGTGGAGCTCGTCAAACGCCTCCGTGATACGTTTGGTTAAAGCCTTCCCCCGGGCCTGATATCCGCCTAAAGTCACACCCAGCTTTTTTTCCAGCTTCGTAGATTTAGCAGCCTCCTTCGCCATCTTTTCACGGCACTGATTGAGCAAGGCTGTATAGCCGTTGATGCGTTCTTCGGGCGTAAGGGACGAGGGTTCAACCCATTTGCTGCTTCTAGCGTCGAAGACAAGCTGCTGCCGTACGCGTGCCCATGAGATCGATTCGTCCAATGTTTCCGTTTTAGCCAAGGTGGCCAGACCATCTTTCAGCTGTTCCGAGTTTGCATTGGGGAATCCGACCATGGTCGCTAACTCCAAATGGATCGCCAGCTTGGCTTGATCGATATCATCGTCTCCGGGTATTTGGTATTTTGACTTGGTAGCCCCGGGTCTCGTTGTACCTGGAAGGGGATGCGCGATCGAGTCATGCAGGAGGAGGTTGGCCATCTCTTCGTTCACCAACTGCTTAGCATCACGGGGTAGATCATCGTCGTCATCGTCTATACTCAAGTCCTGCAAGAGCTGATCCACATCGACGTTAGCCGGCCGGGGTAAACTCCGTTGTACAGCCAAAGATCGACGAGCCAGTGCTTTTCTCTCGTTTTCTTCTTGTATCCGCTTGAGTCTGGCATCCCGCTCGGCCGCATCCTCTTGAGAAATCACCGTTTGCCCATCGAGGTCTTGATCTGGTTCTTCATCTTCAGGAACAAGCAATTCGAAGTTGTTTTCGGGCTTAGGCAGGCTCATAAAACCGGTCCTTAGTGCGCGTTTCGCCGAACTTTCGCGCATTTTCTGTTCCCGGGGAGTGTCACCGACAAAGTTGGCTTGGTCAGCTGGATTGATGGACAAATTATCTCGCATGGGGGTTCGGAGTGGGGTGGCGGAAATGGCAGAACGGACGGTGCGAGGTGTGGCGGCGACATCACCGGGCTGGGCAGAGTGCAAGGGAGTAGCAAGAGGGTTGGGGGTGAAGGCGACTTGGTGGCGGGGTGTGGCGCTTTCAAAGCCAGTCCCCCCTCCTGGGCCGACGTGTAAAGGCGTATTCTCTTCACCGAGCAGAGGGGTCTGAGCCATTGACATGTTCCGTAGATTCCGAGCTTCAGTTAGAACATTGTCCTCTGAAAATACATGAGTAAATTTCGCGTAAGTATCAGAACGGGAATACAAAACGTACGCTGTGGGGCTGTCCTCGGTGTCCTGGCCATTCTGGCATTCTCCAATCCCTCATACTCTCCAAGAAGTCTGCCACTAGCATCGCTTCCACCACTCACAAGTGCTTTGGCGCTCTCTCCAGCCTGTCCAATTTTAACGATATCCTCGAGCTCCGTTTCTCCAACTTGGGCAGCTGGAAGAACGAGCTTCCTCCGCCTACCAATGGACTCTGCCTCCTTGAGCTTCTGGATCTGAGCATCTCGGGCGGCCAGAAACTTCGTCTGATGTGAATTTTCGCCCTTGCCTTCAGCCGCCTTTTTCTGACGTTTCCTCCGTTCTGCTTCTTCATCGTCTGTCTTCCGCTTGTTCTCGAGTCGGCGGAGGGATTGCCCCACGGGTGCGGTGGTCACTCGTGCTTGTTCTTCGGACGTATCGTAGAACCCTGGCGCGGCCTTCTTTTCGAAGGGGATATCTGCGTTATACTGGGGAAGTGTGAGTCATGGGTGGGTAGTCCCTGGAGGTTAAACGAGAGCACGCACGTCCATGCCCTTCTTTTTAGAATTGTTGCGCATGTTACCAGACCTACGGAACATTAGCATTATAATTCCAAGAGAATAAGCAAGCGACTCACAAGACACCAGCCGCCTTCAGTTCCCTTCTCTTTTGGAGTGCTGCAAGACGTCTAGCTTCTTCCAACTGGCGTTCTCTTGCCTTGCGTTTTGCTTTCTTGCCCTGTGTGTTAGCAAGACGCGCACGAGCTTCGGACAACATCTCCTTCTCTACAAGATTTTTAGAGCTGTGCGGTCATTGATGCGTGAAAACGAGGGCGTACCGTCTTCGTCCATGTCAATGGGATCGGGACGCGCGGGCTTGGTTTCTGGGTCTGGGTCGATTTCACCAGGTCGTAAACGTCGAATGTCATCTGCGCTAGGGCCAGCGTCGCCTTCTGGTCCTGCGAGCCCGAGTTCCTCATTATCTTTTGCCTCTGCCTCGTCCAACAGCTTCTGATACCGCTCCAAACACTGCGTCGCTGTCCGACCGACTATGGGTGCGATTGTCCGCCATTGCGTGGGCATAAGCTTTGCGAGATGGAGAAGTTTCTCATCCTCTGTCTATCAGAGGAGATTTTCGTCGGGCTCTTGAAGAAGAAGATGGAGAACACGACGCACCTTGGACCACTCCGTCTTCTTGATTGACGGGTCCAACCATTCATACCACCGCGCCTTGCATTGTTTTGGGGTCTTTCGCACCAAGAGTGATGATATACGCGCCCTTTTGAAGAGCTTTGAGTCGCGAAGGAGTCAGTGAAGGGATAGACATACCATTGATTCTTGCCGTACTTGGCAATGGCGGCCTTGAGGACCTCATCCTCCGTATTCTACGCAACGAGTCAGAGGGTATGGGATAGAGAAAAGATAGATAGTACCTTCCAGACACCTAAAGAGAAGGGGTGAGTAGGACGTTGGGGACGATGAGCTCGGGAGACTTGCCTCCTTTGATAATGATGCGAACCATGACTGGAAAAAGACAACGCAAAGAAACAACCACGCCTGGGGTTAGGGTTTGGCAGGGCGACTTAGCAGAGCGTGGGAGCGTATTATGTCATACTCACCGGTCAATTGGTTCCGCGTGGATCCGGCCTTCAAGGAAATGACGATGAATTGTGTCATGGCGAGGTCGCAGCCAGAAAATCGCCATGTTTTTCTTGGGCAAGGCTATGAGTATGTGTTGAAATATATTCTCTGGAGATGCTGTGACGGGGGGATTCTTGGAGGCGAAGTGGAAGAAATACGGTGTAGGGCGAGGTGCAGGGAATAAAAAAGCTTGCCGGGAAGTTGCCGACCGATCAACAATTCAAACTGAGTTACCGCAGAAGGCCGAGTAGCAAGGCCTTTCTCGCTGCGTCTCTTCTCTCTTCCCCTCCCCTCTTATCCTCAATCCATCACCATCCCCTCCCTCCCCGCCACTCCCCCCATCCTCCTCATCGTTCTCGACGTCCCCAAACTACGTCTCCTCATCGTTCAGAACGTCCTGATCCAACTTTTCCCCCAGATCCAGCTTTTTCCTCCACCGGCCTTCACTTTTGATAACCGCTTCCCCACTCTCAGCCTCCCTCCGCTGAAAACCGGTCTTTCATGGATTCCCCCCACCTCTCCGTGTCTAACCCTGATGACAACTTAGCGTATGCTTCTTTGCGTTCTTATCTCTCTTTTCCTTTTACCCATGTCTCCATCATTCAGTTCAAAGCCTGTGGCTCGTGGCGCCAGGGCCTGTACAGTCTGCCGTGCGGCCAAGGTAATCAAAAACCCCGTNCCCCCCAATCCTCAGCGACCTAACCAAGACGGCCTTTAGATGAAGTGTGTTGGTGCAGAGGACGGCCAGAAACAATGTCAACGGTGCAAACGCGCTGGCCAAGAGTATGTTTGCATTTCCCCTTCCTCCGCCCATCACGCTGGTATCGAAATACAAATGTAAATTTCTTACCTATCTTATATCAACAGATGCATCTTTGAGAAGCATCGCCGTGGCCGTAAACCTGGTTCAAAGTATGCTTTCCCATACCCCACCTCCACCCAATATAAGTCCTTACCCCCTCCACAGGCTCTCAGAGGCGTCCAAGATGCTACGACGGCTGGAAAAAGGCCTCAACAGCGCCAAACTCAAGTCCCAGAACGAGGCTCCCTTCCCTGGCGATCCCCGTGCTGATGGAAACTTTCAACTTCGCCCCGAAGATGGCCAATTTTCTCCCGATGGCGCTTTCTCGTCCAATGAATTGCCACGCATCAATTTGCCTTCTTACAACAACGGATACTCTAGCTCAAACACATCTAGGCCTATGGACATCGACGACGAGGAAGAGGACCGTAATGTAGACGGCCTCTTCCCCGCTAAGCTCATCCGCAAAGAACGAAACTCATTCTTTCGAACCATCCTAAATCCCACTGAAACACCGGCTAGTGTAGAGTCCTCCACCAACAGGCAACCATACAATCCACCGCCCCGCCCGCCTACAAATGGCTTAAACGACCCTGTCGCCGCAGGCCTCATCGATGAGAAGGAGGCCCAAGTTCTCTTCGACCTTATTTTCCTGCGCCTCAACCCCTTCATCAATCTTTTTGACCCCGCCTTGCACACTGTTGCCTATGTTCGACAAAGATGTCCCTTCTTGTTCACGACTCTCATAATGGCTGGCTGCAAATTCTTCAAGCCTCAATTGCATCAACAAATCCAAAAGCTCGCCAACGAGTTTGCCGTTCGCGCTTTCCAAGAGCAATGGAAGCGAGTGGAAGTCGTTCAAGCTTTCGCCTGCCTCACGTACTGGAAGGATCCTGATGATACTGTAGGTCACGCCCACGATGACACAAACCACCTGCTGAACGTGACTGTAGCGAACCTGGACTTACATCGGTTACGTGGGTATTCTCGCGACTA
>JAPEVF010000775.1:0-21353 GCA_029747585.1 Pleurotus djamor
AGGTGATAGCTATGTACTTGTTATAGGTGATGAGGATATTATATAGCGGCGGCAGCGGTGGTAGTGGTAGTATCAATAGATGTTGTAGTGTGGAGATGGTGGGGTATGTATAGTTTGGGTATTGTGTAGCAACAGCGGTGGAGGTGGAAGCGGTAGAGGTGGGAGGAGCAGGCGACGGCGCCAACGACGAAAGTGGTGAAAGCGCCAGCGACGAGGTGGATACCTTGTTCGCGGACAACAACAAAGACGACGCGGAGTGAGAAGGTGCTGGAGAGGGTGTAGGATAATGCATCGCCATCGTCATATACGACTGCGTATACGGCGAATGCTGCATGTGCGCATACATCGACGCCGTCGTGGTGGTGGTGGTGGGCATTGTCGTCGTCGTCGTGGGTACTGTTGTGGGGAACAAAGTGGTAGAGGGCGAAGGTGACGGAGAAGGTGCCGGCGAAGAGGGGATAGACGAAGGAGGTGAAGACGCCGAGACGGAGGGTGACGCGGGTGGTGGTGAGGCGGGAGAGGAAGGTGAAGAGGGTGGGTAGACTGAAGACAGAGGACTCGCNGGGGAGTTGGACGTGCGAATCGGGTTCCTTTTTCTCATCCGTGGTCGAGGCAGAAGTCGTGGGGATAGTAGCGGCGATGGTCGGAGTCGTCAGAGGAGCGGAGGAGGAAGCAGAAGTCGTCGAAGGTGCTGAAGTGGAAGTGGAGGAAGAAGAAAGAGAAGGCGGGTCGAAACAGCAAGTCCCCTTGTCCATATGGTACTTCAACCCATTCGGGTTCAAGTAGCTCTTCGTACACCCGTCGACCGGACACTTGAACGCTTTTTCCCTCCCCCTCTTCGAGCTTCCCGAACTGGACGAGCGAGACAAGGAGGAGGATGGAGAGGAGGGTGGGTGTGATAGGGAATGCGCGAGATGCGAGGAGGAGGAACCCTTTGATTTGGATTTGAGGGAGGAAGACGAAGAGGAGGATTTGAGGGAGGAGACGGAGGAAGCAGGCGAAATGCCTCTTTCGCTCCGACTCTGGGCTTTCGCACCCGCCAACCTATCTTTCCGCATAATACACGGGACGTACGCAGGGAGAATATCATTCTCCACGTCGTGCGTACGGAATACATCCGTGTTGACGCTCTCGACTCCTCCCATAGCACCCAACCCCATATCTCCCTTCAAACCCACGCCCATGCCGAGTCCCATACCCATGTACATGTTCGCCAACGCAAGCGGTACGTCCACATCCGGCAACACAGGCGCAGACGGACATACAGGCGATGAGAGCGCCGATGACGCGGTGGATGGGTATGCCGAAGAGTCGCCTGACGAGGAAGACGAAGAGGGAGAGGAGGGGGAAGAGTACGCGTAGCCATATGGGTAGACGTTGGTGTTGGTTGGGGGGGTAGGTGTATGCATGGGGAGACGGCGGAGGGGGAGTCGAAGCGTGTGGGAGAACGTCGGCGTGGAAATCTGGGAAATCCATGGGGACGGGGAAGACGGCCGATTCCGCGTCGAAGCCACCCGTGCCATTGCTCGCGGTGTTGGTGAGGGAAGTGGGGTTGAATAACAACGACGAGGGGCGAAGAGAGAGCGGTTGTTGTGGGATGGGCGATTGGACGAACGGGAATGGGTTCCCGGTGCCATTGGTGGTGATGGTGGCGTTAATGTTGGCGTTGGCGTGTGGGAGAGGAGGAGGCGGCGGGGGTCGGTAGTTGGGGCAGTTGGGTGCGTGTTGCTGCTGGGGTGTTTGGTGCAGGAGGGACAGGGAGTACGTGGAAGCGCCGTGACAGCAGGATATGCCAGAAAACTAGAGAGAGAGAAACGCGTCAGTCACACGGGGAGTGATGGAGGAGGGTGACAACGTACGAATGAACGCTCCAGCTGATGGATCCTGTCAATGTTCTGCGAGAACTGGCACGACTCGGCTTGGAGGGTCGACAGAAAGTCCGGCGACGACGTGAATTGCATTTTTGAAGGCGTTGGTATTCTGTAGCGACGGGGGAGCAGAGCGTAAGCGTGAGTGAGCGCGTTGGAAGGGAGCGGGAGTTGGGGGAGGGGCAGAAAAGTTCGGGTGAGTCTACGTGTGAGCGACCAAGGTAAATATGGGCTCACAATGGTTCAAATTATCCAATAGGCAAATAGGTTGGGGAACACGAGGCCTAAGCTTCTCTATTCTTCTCCGTGTGTAATGCTTCTATAATACTTTCGTCTTCCCAGAGGTTGATGCGGATCAGCTTCGTCTTAGCTAGCTTCACCTATACGAAACGGATTTGAGGAACGGGGGTAAAACACACGCTTCCCCCTCCCATCCCTCCCCTTTCAAATAAATCCTCGAATCCAGGTTGACCAGTGTCCAGGTTCGAGGACCCTAGTCCGGCGTGGGCCCTAGGGATTTCCCAAAATCGCCTGGTCTAATTACCTTACCCCTTAAACAAGTACGAATGCGAACCACCCCGTGTTTAAATTTTCATGACTTTACCGTAACGCGTAACATCAAACGAAGAGACCCTTATACCCTTGCCGTCATCGCCCATCCCTGGTCGTTGGGTGGAAATTTTACATACGAGATTTGGGATCTGTGGGATCGAGGGAGGGAGGGAGGAACGTGTAAACGTGGGGGGGATTTGATGTGCCTTGCTGATCTCTCACCACCTCGAAGATAGATACCAACAGAACCGACCATCGCATACCGCATATCAGAAACCACAACCCACAATTCCATATCATCATATCGTCCTCGTACGCCCACGACCACGTATCTTCACGCGTAGACTCTATAGAGACACGGGTAATCCACTTTCCCTCCTTCCACCACTAGCTCCTTGACGACGACCTATCCGACTTACGATCCTCATGCCCGCGTCCATGCGCCTTCCACTTCCCACCTCCCACCTCCCACTCTCACTCTCACCGCTTCAGGTAGGTAATCGTGCATATGCACCCTCGTTCTCCGAATACTCATGGGGATCACCAGTACTAGTGAAGCTTCCGCTTCCCTTCCATCTCCTTGCTTACTTGGTAGTTGAACACCCTCTGTATGTAGAGTATGTATGTAGAGTAGAACGTCTGCCGAACACAGCGTGTTTGGTGTTGAATATTCCTTACCTATTACTCCAGCTCCCCTCGGACGACGCTCACGGTGATCCCAAACACGCCAAACACGTTGAACGTCGACAATGACTTTACATCTTTCTTTACGCGTATATACCGCGGTCCGTCGCGCACATAAGGTTACTTTACGACATACCGCCTCCTACCGCCGTAACCGCGTGTTCTCTCCACAACCATCCCTCCATTTCTTAATCATCACTTTGATTACATACATAGTAACATACCTCCGTTCCCGCATCCCAATTGCAACTTCCCGCCAATACCATCCAACGTTCAACGTGTTCGAAGACTGCCTCATAGCCTCGTTGCATCCACCCGTCGCCTCCGTCTCACAACCCCCGACCCGACACTACTCTACAAAACACCACCGCCACCGCTGACGATACTTCCGGCCAAGACCACTTACTTACATACTAAAGACCTCCGAACCACGAACCTCGAAAACGTGCATTCCGGCGAATACACTATATGTACACAAACACCATCCTCACCACACCCGACTCCACTTACTTAAGACCCATGTAAAGAGCAAAAAGTTGGTAAAACGTGCCCCGAGCAGCCGATTGACCGATTGACCGAACGAATTCTCCTTCCGTCGAATTGAAGATTGAAGCTTGAAGATTGGTCTTTCGCTTCCGTCACCACCGATTCAGAGCCCGACCATCCACATAACCGACCACCATCTACCATCGACAAACCGACAAACCGACCATCCTGTGCATGCACCATCGTACCACAGCCCACCCGTTTCACATATCACATAATGATACACCGCCAGCTCACCACACCACACAGCAACCTCCGCGTTCCTCATTCCCAAGTAATTACTTAGTACTAGTAGGGATCGTTAGCGTAAGGAGGCGGCTTTACGTTACGCTTTACCCAAAACGACCGACCTTTACCCAAAACAACCCCCTCCCTCCCTCCCTACACTTCAACAAAGCCACCGACTTTACCCAAAACGCCAAAACAACCGAGGACACGAAGAAAGGGAAAACTTTCGATGAGATGTTTCCATTTTACCTGCCACCGCCCGACGCGTGTCACCATCCCCCATCCCGAAAAGTGAAAAGCAGCGAAGAAGGAAAAGGTTGCGGCGGCGGCGTCAAATCCTCAAATCCTCGAACTTACTTACTTACGTAAGACCTTTAGTGCCAACGCCAACGCGAATTATTATCTCTGCGAACTAGGTTGGGCAAGGCGAACAGTTGGCGAAATTATTGGAAGATGTGTGACGAGGAAGTGGAGGTGGTGGCGGTGGATGGAGAGGACGAGGTTGGCGTTGATGCCAGATGGTAGGGATTACGTAAGAGGATTCAGGCCAATTCGATTATGTAATATGTGGAATAGGGAGAGAGGAGGTCGATGGTCGATGGCCAGGTACAGGTACAACAGTCTTGAAAGTGGTGGGTACAAAGTGTAGTGTAGTGTGGGGTATATCTGATAATCGAAATCCACGTATGATGTGATGATATCATGCTCATGTTCACTTGGTCCCGTCAAGCACATCCGCGTTTCAACCCAGTTTCATCATTGTCAACATGTACAGTTTTCAACGTCTCGGCGTCAACCGTCCAACGTTGACGTTGAGACGCTGCGATCAAGGCACAAACAACCCGTTTACGATTTTATACTTCCACCCCACACACACACACACACACACTCGAAATCTGCACTTTGCACTTTGTACGTTGTTTGATTATAAACTGAAACGCTATGTCATCGAGGAAGTCCTTGAGGAGGGTTCCTGGAGGTCACTTGAGTTGGAGGGGGGAGGAGGGGGGGGGGACCTGATCGACACGGAGATCAACGCATCACTTCACTCGACTCATCACCATCAAACCATCAACGCATCAATGCATCAATGCACTCGATCAAGTGGACTTTGTGGATATTCATTTATTCATTATCATAGGCACGATTATCATAGGTGCCAATGCCATTATACGTGTAGAGAGTTGGTAGAGAGACAGTATTAAGTGGACATCAACGCATCAACGCATCAATCGTAGTGATAGTAGTGATAGTAGTGATAATCAACGACATCAATACCCTAATGCATGCATGCATCAATATTCAATATTCAATCATGGTCAGTATAAGTAGAGTATATGAGATATCACCGTACGTTACATCAAAGGATGCTCGCCACAATGACAGTGACATGGACACCCCACCTCATCTCCAGCCATCATCGACATCATGCACTCGACCATGAGCATGAGCATCATTCGCATGATACTCCTCTCCTCCCCGTCTTCCCTCTCCCTCCCACTCCTCCCCAATCCCATCCCACCCATCTGCATCATCCCCAATCCCATCCCACCCATCATCCCCAAATGAAACTTACACCTCCCCACCAACCAACTCCAACCTCCCCCTCTCCGGGCACACCCCAAAAACACCCCAAAACTCCCTCGAATCCAAACACCTCCCCAACAACTCTACATCCCTCGGAAGTGCTCTCACGGGAGGAAGGGAAGGGTTTGAGGAGGATTCGGAGAGGAGGGAGAATACCCATTGGATTCTGTTGGGCGGTGTGGGTTGGGTATTTGATGAAGGGGAGGAGGTGGTAGGGTGAGGAGAGGAAGACGAGGTAGAGGTGGTGGATGGAGCTCCCCAAGCAGCGATAAGATCCCACCAATCGTATACCCTCCCATCGGTGATTAACCACCTCTCCCCACCCGCTCTCCATTCGCCCCGCGAACTAGTCGAACTTGAACTTGATGATGATGATGATGTGGTGGTGGTGGTAGTAGTAGTAGAAGAGGTTGAGGGTGAGGAAGGTGTATATTTGTCATGTACGGCGAGTATCGCACGCGCAAGGTCGGATCCGTGGATCATATGTATACTTCCCTGTTTATCCAAATCGTAGCGTTGTAAGTGATTCTTGTTGTGCGCGTAGCGGAAGAGAAAGAAAGAATGACACGAATACGATGTAAGGATGTAAAGGAAAGGAGAGGAGAGGAGGGAACGGAAGGGAATGGAATGGAAACAGAGATGGCGAAGAGAGAGGGAAACACACCTTATTCCTCAAAACCTCCTTGGACGGGGCGATCCTCTCGACCCAATGTCTAGGATCGCGTGTCCCGCCCCATAGACCCGAGAGGTTCAACACCGTCGTTCGTATGCGTATTCGTATTCGTGTTTGTGTTTCTGTGTTTTTCGCATCTTGCGTGTTCGCGCCGTGTGATGTGAAGAAGGTATCATCCAGCGCAAGCAACTCCTCCTCGGACGCCGCTCGATCCGTACGCGTATACGGGGAATGTCTTTCGTACCAAGCGTGTGTGACGTGCTTCTCTGCGACGATGTGGTTCTTTGACACGCCCTGAGGTAAGATGGAAAATGAATGGGATGTCAGTTTGTGCTTTGTGTTTTGGGGGTGGGTGGGGAGGTGGATATGGTCCGAGAGGTTGGGATGATCGGTGGGGGTTGGAGTGGTCCGAGGAGGAGAACAGAAGGGAAAGAGGGTGGAGGGAGGAGGGAGGAGAAAGGGAGAGAAGGGAAGAGGGAAGAGACGGACTTACGTTCCAGATACTCGTCGTCCCGAGTTGTATGAAATTCACCTCTTCCTCTCCTCCGACAACCCCATCCCCTTCACCTCCATCCCTCGAACGACGCCCAACATACATCCGAACCAGCCTCCCGACCGCCCCAGGCTTCGTAATCGGAAAGGTGATGAGTACAGTCTGGGCTTTGGGAAGACGGTGGAAGCCTTCGGGATCTGCGTCAACCTCCCCAGCGACATTCACTTCTCTGTCAACTTGTGCATCTGTATCCGCGTCGTGGGCGTGAGTCTTCGTATTGAGAGTTGACGTTGATGCGTCTTCGGTCCTTGGATCCCGAGGTCCAACACCATTTTTATCAGCGATCCTATTTCCATCACGATCGTCCTCAACCCCACCACTTCTATCACGATCAGCAACCACCCCCAACCCCAAATCCAAAGTCTGATCAAACTCAAACTTGATCGTCCCCGATCGTCCTGTCCTCGAGGTAACAGCGTACCGCACGCCTCGAGCTTCGCAGAGTGGGATGAGGAATGTAGATGTCCAGCCGCCGCCGAGGATGAGGATGTCGACTTGATTTGGATTTGGATTTGGATTTGGATTTGAGTGGGGGAGAGGAGAAGATGGGTCGTTGGATGTATTGGATGTGTTGGTGGTATTGGTGGTATTGGTGGACATGGGTTGTACGTAGTAGGTGAGGGTCGTGTACCGTGCGTCGTGTGAGGGAGTTATAGCAATACACAATCGGCTCAGAGTCAAAGTGTGATGCTTCCAAAGTCCCAAGTCATAGGTTCGTGGTTGTGTGAGCGCTACGCCCAAGTCTTCCCCGACCCGAGATTGGAAGCTTGCAAGCGTCAAGTGGTCAGGCGACCAAGTCCTCATCTATTCAACCAAACTTCATCCTCTCCTACTTAGGTCTCTTGGTTTCGGGCTTTCGGTCAGGCTCAAAGCCCACGCCGAAAGTTAAACGTTATGTGTGTAGGGTGGACACTGGAGTGGAGGCCGTAAGTCAATCGTTCTCGTAACGTCTCGTAAACCACACCCCACATATAGAGAAGTTGTAGAGTGTAGAGTGTGAACGTTGGTGTAGGTAGAACGCTGATATCGACACCCCATCATAAGTTTACAAAGGAACTCCTCGATGGGTCGATGAGAATTCGGGATGATAGATTCCGGGTTCCGTCAGTCGAAATCGACCAGTGACCAGTGACCATCTGACCATCTGACCACCCAATGATCATCCTGGTATCATTATGGGTACGTTGTGTTCACGCTATGGGCGGGAAAACGGACCAACAGGATGGAGGACGGAGGATGATCGATGATCGATGATCGATGAGGGAGAGGATGAGAGGATGAGAGATAGACAGGATGAGCGTTGAACGGCTCGGAGTCGGGACGGAATGAAAGAAAAAACCAAAGAAAAGAAAAGAAAAAGAAAACGGAGGAAAGAGAAAATATCACGACAAAGGGGTGTCTTATCCTTAGGAGCGTCTTAGGAGTCAAGCCACTCTTCACTGACGGACGCAACGCAACAAAAACAGTTGAACCCTTCGATCTCCTGGAGCTTATTAGTATACTCGTGGAACGTTGAACGTTGAACTTGAGCCATCTGGCTCATCTGTCCCATACTCATATTCGGGTGTATCGCCCACGTATGGACCCAGTAAGTAACGTTAACCCTCAACGTCAACCTCGATTCTTTCAAGATTTCACATAACATACTAAGTAGATAAATCGGTCAGGTGTTTGTACCGTCAACGAACGAACGGGCCCATCATCTCACCGTGACTTAGGCTTAGTACTGATCGAATGGTCGACGCCGCCCATGTACGATCGGGGTATGGAGAATGGAATATGGAGTATGGAGGTAAGTACCCCACAAACGACTAGGACAAGGAATGATAAAGGACAAGGAATTAGACGATCTGGGTATGTACTACTCTATGTAGAGTACTATGTGGCTGCTTTATCCGGAAGGATGGATTCAACGGACTCGGGTGAATTGATGACTAGGTGCATGGAGGGCTCTTGTTCTTGTTCTTGTTCTGTCTACATACGTATACGACCAACGCTCTGAATTAATAATGGATGAATGAACACGGTTCAATCTGCAATTTGTGTTCATCAAACATGGCTTTATCCGTTCATACCATTATACTTACTCCAAGTACTCTAGACTCTAGATATACTTGAAGTTGGAACGCTGATGGAACCGCATTTGGGTGTACGTTTGTCGGAGACTACTCAGTCCACAGACGTACTAGAGTAAAGGAACATATCACAATAAGGAACGTCGACTTCGACGTCGACGCCGCTGCTAGCCTCAACTTAGGTCTTATATTCGTTCTTGTCTTTCCGATTTCGTGACTTACGAGTTACATGTGTCCATGTGGCTGAAGTGAGGCTGAAGTGAGGCTCGACCGTTTAGGCCGATGATAATGATTGCCCCTTGAATGATCCCTTTCGTCCTCCTATCCGCTCAGGAACGATCAATCAATCCGACGACAGACACACCAAGTGATGGAAGTGAGGCGTACTTGATACCTTCGTCATGATGGACAAGTTCAGCCACCGTCACCGCTCGCACTCAACGCAGCTTGCCAGCTGATCATGCTCCATCTATATCTGGTGTATCATGACATTCATTCGTTACTCAATGCATCAATAATGCATCATCGCCGGTGTTATCACTGAAGTGCTAGAGGACGTGAACGTGAATATTGAATATCGAATCAATGGCAATTTGCGAGGACAGTGACTTGAGAAATCTTTCCGCGATATCATGGTGAAGCGCTGAGTATTGATCAAGTGGACATCAGAGCACGAGCCCATGTCCATGTCCGCCACAGTACGAGTAAGTTACTGACCCTCTAATGATACGAGTTGCGCAGGTCAGTTGATTTTTCATTGTCCAACGACCTATTCAATGAGTAAGGCCGATGTTTGCGACGACGTAGATCAAACGAGTGGTTTCTTTCTTGGAGTTGGAGCCTCCGTCTTCTCAGGAATTCTCAATCTCGTATCGTCAGGCCGTCAGGCCGTCATACGTAGAGTAGAGTATGGACCAAGGCACCAAACTTGGACGACGACATCGTATACATCTCCCAGTCAATTATCTCCCAGCCCGAGACGTTTACCTGGCATGCATCATCCATCCCTCGACTGCCACGGCCGAACGAACTTACCAAGGTCCAAGGTCCAACAGATCTCATCCCCGAATCCCCCTTTCGACCCTTTCCGACCCTTTATTATCCCCCTTTCCCTTCCCTTTCCCTTCGCCTTCCTTTTTCGTTCAGGATTTCAAGGTTCGAGGTGTTCATGTGGTTGGTGGTCTTTTGATACCGCGGCTTCTACATAGAACCTGGGGTTGGTGTTCCTGATTCTCGTCCTTGGCCTGGATGGATGTTATCAATGGTATGGAGATGTATGGATGTGGTCAGATGTGGTCTAGTCTGGTCGTATAGAGTACGTACTGCCATACTGGTGCTGGTAACTTCGAGGTACGCACTACGCATTCATCACAACAGGTTCGTTAGCATTGCCACATATCATTATGGTTTAGAACCATCAGCGCGTCACCATCACGGTTCACTGCGTTGCCAGATTGTTCGTTAGCGTGGATGTGTAAGTAAGCTTACTAGTGGCGAGCCGACAAATTACGAGGTGGGTTGGTTGGGAGAGGGGAGGGTAATTTGCTTCCATGGCAAATAGTCGAATTGTTTGCATGGGCGCACTCTAATGGGCCCGTATTTCGTAGTCTGTAAAGTATTGGTCAAGTACGTAGAAGTAACGAATCCTCTGAGGATCCTTCAAGGTAAATTTTAGAACGATACCGCGTGGTTTGACATCAAACATCAACGTTCAACCGTCGAACAAAATGGAACGGACTGAGGGGGTCGAGGATCGAGGGCCGAGGGATGGAAGGCGAATCGTGGAATCGCGGAAGCTCGAAGATAGAAAGATGAAGATGGAAGACAGAAAACGAAAACCGAAAAATGGAAAAATGGAAGGATGGAAAACGGAAAATCGAAAGCGGCGGCAAGTGATGTCTGATGTTGTGATGCCTGAGGGATGATGTTTCTACTTGGAAAACTTTGCGGTATGCCGTATACCATATGCATGCGTATGTAGGGGGAGACGTCACGGTTAAATGGTTAAAACTGTCAAGGCTCAAGGTTCGTTGAAACGTTCCAAGGTTCGAGGTTCTAAGGTTCGAGGTTCGAGGTTCATCGTTGCTAGGGTGCTTTCTGGTACCCTTCGAGGTCGGAGGGGGGTCTACCAAGCATAAGCGAAGGGGTCGAGCTTGAAGCTTGGAGGGTCAACCGCCTGACAGTGAGTGCGTATGATAAACCCCACCCCCACAGACAACCCCCACAACCGACTAACTTTGGTAACAAAAACGAGCCGTCCAGTGGTCCCGAAGCTGGAGAACGAGATATCACGGTCGACCTGATGAGGATCGTCTGGTGTATTGAAACATGGGCTTACGATGCGTTATTACACTAGACTGTAGACATCAAGTAACCGATCTACACGTACTCTATACCGTCTTCACACCTCCGGTGACTTCAACTGGCCTCTGCGGGTGGTCAAAGACTCGAAGCGTCACGGAAACCCGGAGAGGTTACGCCATGATACCAGGCTACACTTGCGCCACGAGAGCCGACAGCTGACAGCTAAGTATACACGAGGCTCGCTTCATGCCTTGCGCTCGAAGCTTGGGCCTGAGGGTGAGGTTATGACCCCATGGGCACGGCACGGGCACGCGACGGGTTACGTTGGAGACTCGAGACGTTGGAGGCGGGGACGCGGTGAACGTGAATCCAGGTAAATTGAAATTCGATTGATCATGCGTACATACATCCTTTGTTACGACAACGTGAGCTGCGTAGTGACGACTTGCTCAGTCGAGGTACGTATGATTCTTTCATCTTCCAACCTGAATTAATTAATCGATGGCTTGATGGGACGATGAGATGGAGAGATGGGAGATGCGAGGTGATCATATGCTTGCGTTTTTGAGCTTGGTATATTTGGCGAGGATGACCATGGGTGGTCATGGGATGTCGCCTAGCGGGTCGCCTAGTGGAGAACCGTAACGGTTGACGGTTACTTACGACGCTACTACGCGAGAGATGGTATTAATGAGCTCACGGGTTCATGAGGCTATGGTGTAAGGACGTACCCGCGTGACGAGGAGCGGAGGTCGGGATGATATATCCTTCCGTCTGTCCTATGTTAGCGATTGGACGAGTTGTCGATTTGACTCAGCCCCACCGAGTGTTGTAGGTAAAGTGAGGATGGGGTAGGCCAGAAGGCGTACGCGTGGACGGCAGGCGTCCTGTTCAGATTTCCAACTGACCTTGCGGACCCGAATTTTTACGACATAAAACAAGCGTGCTGGTGGAGGAACGAGGCGACGGCGATCAGGTCGATAGTGGTCGGTTGCACCATCACCCGGAACCCGAGACGTCGGCGGGTTGTTCAACTTATATTGAGCGCCTACAACCCCAACGTCTCCGTCGTCTTCTCTGACCATCTTGGGTGAAAACCATTCTCAAGCAGAAGAGACGGCAACAAGAAAAAAGACCGTTTTCCCGTCGGTGTATCCATTTTGAGCGAAGGAAGAGAAGTTGGACGAGGTCGCCGTTATTCGCGATCGGGCGTGGCGTTTTTCGCTCGAGTCCTTTGTAGCCTGACCAAGTTAGACCGAGGGTCGAGTATACTCAGGGGAAGTGATTACATAATTCTAGGAGATGGGCGAGGGGAGAAATCAAGTGCTTTGTTGGCACGGGCCGAGCCCGGAGAGTTGGGCCTTTGTGGAAAGGAGCAAGTGCGGAACCAAACGAAACGTCCCTCTTGTCACTCGTCACTCAACTTCTCCCTCCCCCCATTTCCTTCCAGGCCATTAGCGCCGTAGCCGCTATCCCCCACGTCGTCGTCGCCGTTATGCTCGACACTTTCCCCACTCCCGTCCTCGCTATCACGGACGCTGTCGATGACCTTGAAGGCGTCGAGGCTTTGTCGAGCCTCTACACGCGTGAGTTCTGATATGCCTTCTTATAGAAAAAGTATCTCAGTATCCATGCTTTCAAGTGGTTTCAAAATGTAAAGCTGGGCTCAAGGACGGCCAGAGGCTGGAGAATCTATCCTGGAGACTCTGGTATCGCCTTGAAAAGAGTGGGTGTTGTTGCCTTTATCATCCGGATGTGCGAGCTTATGGTGTTTGGGTGTTTGGCAGTGCCCACGACTCTAACGACGTTACGGCCGCCACTGACGGATCCTCGCACACACTCAATCAAAGGCGACAACCCCACAAACTCGAATGCACTCGCTGCCAGTGCTTATCAATCGCCTGCGCCCTCCGTAGCATCCATCTACTCCCCTTCTCCCTCCACGATTAGCTTCTCAGACTCGTCGATATCAATAAGCAGCTCGAACGACTCGGATTCAGGCTCGGAACGGTCACTGAGGGAGGGCCAGCAGCAGCCTCTACCACATAAACAAGAGGAACGAGTGGAACAGGGCGATTCACAACAGCAGCGGGGACAACAGGTGCAACAACAACAACAAAATGAAACCGAACCCCATGATCATCATCGTGCCATCAGTGGCCATATTCCTTCCCCGATCACCTCGCCTTCCCCCGTCCCCGTGTCCTTCATCACCAACAACATCATCGCAATCTCAACAACAGTTGCCACACATCCCTTCGACACACATTCCGCTGCGACCACCACAGTTACCTGCGTTGCAGACCGAATCACAATCAGCACAATCACAGTCACATCGACGACCTCCCCACACCAACCACCACGCCGGTTCCAATGCCAAAGCCCAAACCAGTACGAATGGGAATGGTAACGCCATTGGCAACGGCACTATCACCCCTCCCCCCCTCCTACCCGATGACACCCATGATAACACCGTTGGCGTCGTTGGCTTAATGAATGGAGACTCAAACGGGAGTTTCCGTTTGTTCAATCAGACCGATGTCGGACTTGGAGGTGTGAGTGCGAGTGGGGGTGATATCTCCGAGCATCGAGGTGGTCGGCGATGTGGACGGGATTGTCAGGGTGGCGAGGCGGGGAGGAAGGGTGGAGTTGATGGTGATGGTATTGTTGATCTGGTGCGGGGTAAGAGAATGAATGGAGAGGCTGGGGTTGGGGTTGGGAGGATTATTTGCCGGATTGTTTTGAGAGATGATGATTTCCGGAGTTTGAGGAAGCGGGAGGTGGAGGTGCGATCGGTGTGTCCCCTCCCGACGCCTGAACATGAGTCGAACGGGTTGGATTTGGGCGTTGGACATGTGTCGGTGAGTACCATCTTTTCCCTTTTTCCCCATGTTTTTTTTGCCTCTCGTTTCCCCCTCCCTCTGTACTGAGGCGGTGGACCTGGGGATAAACATGTGGGATTATGGATTGATTGTACTCAATATTTTTTTTCGTGTGTTTTTCTGGTTTTTAGGAGTCCTCGAGTCATACCCGGCATCCTTCGATCAAGTTGAGCGTATTGCAGTGCTCTGCTCTGCCTACGAAGACGACCATCACTACTACTGCTACTGCGACATCCCCACCGCGAACCTCCCCACCATCAAACATATCTCGTTCTCCCTTACCTTCAACAACGTCAACATCCACGACGATGTCACCGTCCACTTCTACCTCTACCTCCACGTCAACGTCAGCATCGACACCACGAGGTTCCAATTCCCTCTCACCTACACTCTCACCTGAAAGGTCGAGGGGTGGTGTTAATGGGAATTTGCATACTGGATTGGCACCGAAGGTGGTTATTGTGAATCCTACGCCTCAGCCTACGCCACATCCGACGCCTCCTGCTACGCCTACGTTGACGATGGCGAGTGGGCCGGCGTTTGTTATGTCTTGCTTACCGGACGCTCCTCCGTCGGCGTCGACTTCATGTTCGACATCTACCGCTGCTGGTACCACTCCCTCTCTTCCTTCGTCCTCAAAATCAAACCCAATTACTTCCACTTCCACTTCCACTGGTAATTCGACGACTACGATTCCGTCCACGAGTATTATCCCCTCGGCTTCGTTCCACGGTTCGGAGGAAACGCGGACGAACGGGGTATGTGGCGTCGATACGGAAGTGGAATTCTCAGCGAGATGTATACCTGCGGTCTCGTCTTCTTCGCCTTCCAATACCTCTGCATCCCCTTCTGCGTCTTCCCATTCTGCGACTCGTTCCTCATCGACGCTTATGCCGTTGGGTGTGGTGGGAGAGTTCGCAAGGGGGGATAACCCTTTGTCTAACCCTAATGCGTCCGATGGGAGTAATGGAGGTGGGAAGGAGATGGGAGGAGGAGCTTCGGGACGGGATGGTGCGATTACGTCCGTTGATGGTGTTCATGGGGTTAAGGTTGTCGATGGGAATGGGAATGGGGGTGTTGATAGGGATTGGATGGAGAAGGAAAGGGGGAGAGTCCGCGGAGATGGAGAAGGAAAGGGAGGAGTGAGAGGAGGAGATGAAGGAGGGAGGGGGAGGGTGTTGGCTGTTCCGGATCATGAGCAGCCGCCTGGGAAACCGCCTTCTTTCGAGGATACGAAGATGACTGTCCATCCAAACTCAAATTCGAATGCGAATACGAATGCGAATGGCAAGAAACCGGTGTTGTCGGTGGATGTGGGTGAAGAGAGGGATAAGGAGAGGACGTTGAGGCCTTCGGATCGGAGGTTCTTTTTGTTGCAGTCGCCGGAGGTGGATGGGGAGGAGAGGTCGCCTGATTCGGTGCGGTCGATGAGTTTGACGGGGAGTGTGAGTAGGAGTCTTAGTGCGAGCGGGGGAGGTCGGCCTGGAGGAGGCGTTGTGAGGTTTCAGGAGTCGCCGGAGCCGATGTTGGGTGCTGGGTTGAGGAGAGGAGGCGATGTGGAGAAGAAGGATAAGGAGCGCGTGTTTGACGACGAGGAGGAAGATATCGAGGAAGTTGAGGAGGTGGAGGAGAAGCCGACGAAGCAGGCCATTGCTACCGCTTCCACTTCAACCACCACGGCGCCGAAGAAAAAAAGAAAGAAGTTTGAGCCGCGATTCGACGACGAGAGTTACTGTGCGGAATCGGTCTGTTGGCATGTTGAGTGCGAATAAGAGGAGTGGGTCAACGACTAGTCTTGGTGGGGCGACGAGGGTGCGGGCGAAGGGGTTGGGCTTGGGAGGCGGGCTGACGATGACGAAGAGTAAAGTTGGTCATGGCGTTGGACATGGACAGACGAAGGCGTCGGGGTTGAAGAGGTCGATGAGTGGAGGTGTTGTTGTGGGTGTGGCGAAGGCCATAACGAACGCGAACGACGATACCGCCAAGAATGCGAAAACAACTTCACCTCAACTTGCTCAACTTCCTCGAGCGCCACCCTCTGCTCTCCCGCGTACCGTCACCGCTGCTGCTTCTCCTCCTCCCGCTCCTGCTCAGGAACGTCTCCGCCCTTCGTCACCTCCCCATCCGAAGGACGCTACGAAGACACATCGTGCGTCGTTCAATATTGGGAGTGGGTCGTCGGAGAGTCGGAGCGGGGAGGGAAGTACGCGGGGTACGTCGAGTGGGCATGGTGATGGTGTTAGGGGAGGCGGAGGTGGGGTTGCGTCGAAGCTTGGTGGTGATGGCGTTGGTGCTGGTATGGCAAAGTTTGGTGATTCGACGACTGCTTTGGCTGGTCTGTCGAGACTACTTGGCGGTACAGGTGGTAAGTGCTCTTTTTTCGCTCTGCGAAAGTGTCAGTTCTTACTGACATTGCTGGTGTGTTTTGTAGGAGCGATAAACAAGACTTTGACGACTAAGTCGAATGGTGTTGTTACTCAGACTCACCGTGTTGCGTCACCGCCGTCTACCGGTAGACTTCCCAATCCAGCGACTCTCGCGCTTGATCCCGATGCGGCGAACGCTGCACTTCAACCGTCGCGTAAAAAGGTTGTCCTTTCTACGACTTCATCCGAAGATTACGAGACCACAGACTTGGATGAAGACGATGAAGAGGAAGTGGAGGGTGATGAGGATGGCTCGTGGGCTAGTAGCGAGGATGAGGAGATCACCTTTGCTCGTGGAGGGCAGAATCAGCAGCAGCAGCAGAATGGAAATGGCGGTTCCGCGGCGTCGAAACGTGGGCATGCGCGTGGAGGGAGTGTTGGCGGACGGAAGGGGAGATCGTCGAGCCATTCGCGTGGCGTTGGGTCTACGAAGGGCAAGGTCAAGTCTCCTGCTCAACCTCCTGTCAAAGCTCCTCAAGCACAGCGAACGAAATCGGACTCGCCTGCTGTATCGCAACAGCAACATCACCAACAACAGCAACCCCACGCACCACCTCCTCTCGCCCGTCGACATACCTCGCATGTCATGCCCAGACGAAGGCTATCCAAGGAGGACGAAGCTGCACTCAAACTGGAGGCCGCTGCTGTCGAAGCCCAACGACAACGTGATCTATTCACCAAGATTCCAGTTCAACCTAGGGGGCCTGGTGGGGTACAGAGGACGCAATCGGGGTTGCTGAGCCAGTTGCTCAACCCGGATCCGACGATCTTCCCGCCAAACCATCCGTATAGGCAGACGTATTCTGCGGTTGATTTGAGGAGGATGGGTAATGTGCCGAGGGTTGTGATGGGTGGTGGCGGTGGTGTTGGTGCCCCGCAGAGGTTTATGGTTGTCGGTGGTGATGGCGCTGTTGCGCCTTCGTCGAGTGTAGCGGATGTTCGCAATGCCAATGCGAACGGCGATGCTCTGCCACATCCAGCCAATCAAAAGACGCACCAATCACGACCCTCGAACCCGCTTATGCCCAAAGCACCTGTGGTTGGCAGTTTCCGCGCTGCTCCCGTTGCTGTTACCCAAGTCTCGGTGGTGAATGGCGTTGGCGGTTCTGGTGCATACCGACCGAAAGGTCGCCCTCAAGGGCAGGAGTTGGAGGATGAGACGGACACGGATGGCGATGCGGATAATTCGATTCAAGTTTCGAAGAGCTATGCTCAAAAGAAGCTTGCTGAACTCGCTGGAAGACGGACTACTCCTACGAATGGAAAGCAGCAACAGCATGCCCCTGCGAGACCGCCTTTGGTTAGGGCTTTGACGACGTCTGAGGCTGTTGCGACTGGGTCGACTTCAGCGTTGGGCATGCCAACACTGGTTGACACACTTTCACCTCCGCCCACGGCACCTGTTCTTTTGGCACATCCGTACAACCTCCCCCCGCCGGCACCGCCGTCAACGCCTAGGTCTACAAGGAGACGCATGCTCCAGGCTGAGTTACCGGAAAGCCTGCGTCGTAACCTGTTATGGGAACGACAGGTCAGTAAGGTACAAATTCCTGCCAGACGAAGGAGTACGGGCGCTGCTGTTAGCTCCCGACCGGGGCATTTAACTACCACGCCGAGCATGGTGCAGTTGAATCCGAAGACGTCCAATTTGACCGTGAGAGAGGTGGAGGAGAGGGAGCGGGAGAGAAGGAGAGAGGTTGAGCTTGCGCAGGAGGAGGAGATGAGGAAGAGAGCGATCTCTAGGACGAAGAGTTGGGCTGCTGATTATCACACGTCGGGGTGGTAGTCTGTCCTTGCGTTCGCTTCTTTTAGTTCCCGTTTTTTGTCAGTGGCATTGTGTGTGTAAGTGGTCTTTTTGTCTCTTTCCATTAGGATTCTTGCTGATTCCGTCGTTGTGTTTAGGGTTGATCTGGATGGATCTGACCTACTTACTTATACTATCACTTCCGCTAACGTTCGTTTTCCCTCTTCTCGGTTCTCTCCTCGACCTCGACCTCTGCATCGTCTGTTCTATTTCATCGCTGCACCACCATCAATTCATCTGTATAGTATATGTATCCACAGGGCTGTTCTCCGGGTTTATGCACCTCACCATTTTCATCTGTTTCTAATGCTTATTCGTTTCGTCCCCATCCGTTGTATACCTAACTCCTCTGCGTACCTACCTTACGGACCCCTCACTTCCGAATGTCCATTTACTCACTACCACGTTACTTACCTTGCTATACTCAATACTACAGCTTGTTTACTGTGTTTCATTTTTCTCTCCTTTATCCGTCTCTCTCAGTCGCTCTCGTTCCCTTCTTTTGCAGTATTTTCTCGTATGCTAGGATCCATCGTCATCGATGTTGCTGTACTTGTCTTGTAGTGTAAATAATCGTTGGTTTCCCCGTCTGTATAGGCCCGCTTATCCATCCAAGTTGGAATCTTCGGATGTGCTCGGGTGGCTTCCGGTGTAGGTTTGTCATTCGTACGGTGTCATGGAATGTTCCCCGAACCGCCGTATCGCTTACGCCTCCCTCACTTAAAATATGTATCTCTGTGTTTTTCCTGTTGGTTATGTCCTGTGCCTACGATCATTCTATCTATATCTTCTATATCTATAGGGGAATAACGAAGATCTAATTCGGAATTCTTGGTTCTTCATCTCCTACAACCACCATGTCGTCGAACGAGGAAGGGGAAGGCTCCGGATTGCATCACCCATTGAAGAAACGGAGCAAAGTCCAGCGAGCATGTAATATGTGTAGGCGGCGGAAGGGTGAGTGGTCTAGTTTCTTCTCGTTCTTGGATGGAGTTTAGTCACACGATGGGGGTTATTACCAGTACGATGTGCGTTGTTGTGCCTTGTCTTTTCCGATGTAATCCCTGACGGAGGGTCTTGTCCCTCTTAACTGTTGCGTGGATATAGGCGATGGGAGTGAAATGAAGGATGGTATGGCCTGTTCGAATTGTGTCACTGCTGGGCAGGAATGCGTCTATGCTGTTACTTCAACGGTGAGCGCGGCGTTCGAGCGTTTGATGGTGTGTACTAACTCGTATCATGGACCATCAATCCCTAGAAACGCGGTCCATACCATGGAAAGGCGTAAGTCGTCTCGGCTTGCTATGGTTCTTTACGTTGACTAAATAGCGTCTTCTGTCATAGATATGTCCACAAGATCGAAACCAGGCTGGAGAAGCTGGAGAGGTTATTCCGTCACGTCAGTTTCATCCTTTGCGTCCGGGTATCACAAGTGACTGACACGCAAGACTAAGTGTAGCTTCATCCAGAGATGGACTTGGACGATTTGGATGGTCTCCTACAACAACAAGAATTGAACGCGCAGTCTGAACGTTCTTCCGCGCCGCTTTCTAGGATGTCCCCAAGCCCCGGTTCGGTGAAAGAACCTGCGGATTACAGTGAATTCATCGAGGGGGTCATTCGCGCCGCTGCTGAAATATCCATTTCATCCATACCGGATGAGGATTACTCAATTAACCCTCGTCTCATCGAAGAGTTGGCAGGGATTCCCAAGGGCGATTTCCACAATGAGAGCACTCGATTCTTCGGGAAATCAAGCGAGCCGGCTTTTCTGCAAGCCGCCATAGACCTTAAAATCGGCGTCACGGCTCAGCAAAACAACAATTGCGTGGATGCTCGTTTTCTCATTCGGCGACGGGAGGTGTTCTGGGAGGTGCCCAAGGTAGGGAGTCGTACCATTAAATCCCTCCGGTATTGTTCTTTGCTAATTTACATACCCAGTGGGAAGCTCTACCGTCGATTGACTTACCGCCTCCCACTTATCATTTCCCAGGTCCTGATCTTATGCAGAGCCTCATTCATCTCTACTTCGTGCACTGGAACTTATATCTCCCCCTGCTACATAGGCCGACCTTTGAGAAAGCCGTCCGTGACGGTCTTCATCTACGGGACGTGGCTTTCGGAGGCGTGGTAATGCTGGTCTGCGCCAATGGCGCCAAGTTTTCCGATGACCCCCGTGTCTTGCTTGATGGGACGACATCACCCTTGTCAAGAGGCTGGAGGTGGTTTCTGCAAGTACAATTTGTCAAGAAATCGCTTGCTGTCGCTCCCAGCCTCTACGATATACAGTTTTATTGCGTAGGCCTACCCTTTATGCTATGCTGATTTACGTGATCCCAACCGTTTTCCGCAGCTGGCCATTCACTTCCTGAAGGGATCGTCATACACCCACGCTTCATGGCTGTTAGTAGGGATAGCCCTGCGGTTGGCGTTGGATAGAGGCATCCACCGATCGAAGCGCACTGAACGAGTGTCCAAGGTCGACCACGAACTATGGAAGCGAGCTTTCTGGTAGAGCATAATTATCATATCCCCTTTGTTCTAGCGTCTGACATCTCACGACAGGATCCTTATCAGCATGGATAGAATGATAAGTACCATCTTGGGTCGCCCCTCTGCGATTGGAGACGAAGAGTTCGTTCCTATACCTCTGTTCAAGTATTTCCACCGGTGACCACTGCTACGACAGCTTTGATCTCGATTACCCCCTGGAGGTAGACGACGAGTATTGGGACCATCCTGACCCCGACCAATCGTGGAAGCAACCGCCCAACAAACCTTCGCTCATCACGGCGTTTTCGTACCACCTTAGGTTGACTCACATTCTAGGGCTCGCTTCTCGTGCGCTGGTTCGTGGGCTCATCATTGCTTATCCCCTTTTTTATAGCTGATTCCTATCGGCGGTTTAGTATTCCAGCAACAAGACGAAAACCTTCCTAGGAATTCTCGGATATGAACAGACCATTGTGGCCGCGTTTGATTCGAACCTCAATAAGTGGATCGACTCAGTCCCAGAGCACCGTGCGTCCTTATCTTATGCGATCCTGTCCACTTAGTCAATGTTGCCGTCACTCTAGTGCGATGGGATCCGAACAGAGTAGATGATACCTTCTTCGATCAATCGGCTGACCTCCATGCCTACTTCTACTGGGTGCAATTGGTTGTTCATCG
>JAPEVF010000776.1:0-21287 GCA_029747585.1 Pleurotus djamor
GTGTAGTAGGGCGGTTCGGGACAGAGGTTCTGTTCAAGCTCGACCTTGAGGACTGTATTATCACTGGCGTTCATGGGGATGACGGTTGTAACATCCAACAAGTCGGTCAGACTCGCTTCTGGCTTGGTATTTTCGCTATACTCTTCATCGATAGTCTCGCTAGAGATGGTAATGGGATGGGCAAAGTAGTTGACTGAGATGGCTACATGAGGAGGACGATCAGCTTGTTCGTTGATGAGCGCATATTTTTGGAAGAGGAGGGTGATTTTTTCCTTGGATCTCTTGAGGATGTCGGTATTGATACTCGTAAGCCAATGCCCATCGGGCTGGTGTGCAGCCATTTCTATGAAAGTCAAAGGGACTAAATTGGACAGAAGGTGGTCTTCGAGGATTTAACGAATTACCTGGAGGACAGAGTTTCCGATGCACAGCGTCCCAGTCGCTTCTCTGACATGTGCGTGAGCAGTATCGAACACCGCATCTGGCACATTTTCTGAGGGACTTGCTTGGCTCAGACTCGCAACCGCACTGAGGGTGATCACTCAGGATTAAAAGGGCTTGTTGGGAATTGGAGATATAAGAAGACGCACGACGTTGCAAACCTTTCCCGTGGTAAGCTTGTATGTATGTTGCAAGGGGGAANGGGATCGGACCAGAGAGACGATCAGAGACCAGTGGTTGACAATGGATGCCTCACTCAAGGTAATGGGTCGAATTGACTTCCTTGCGATGCGTAGGTTGTGAGAAAAGGGGATCTGGCTATAAAGGATCTTGAAGAGTTGAATAGCAGCTTTCGTGAACTCGGCACTTGGATCACGGAGGTGACCGCGCTGGGCAATATCACACAGCGCAAGAATGATATCGCATTCGATTGCCCGTTGTATATGATCTTTTCCGTGAGGCAAGGAATAGACTTTGACCAGGTATTGAAAAATGGTGGAGATAATGAAGGTTTGCATTTCGGGGGATTCGCGAAGTGCCCTTGCAGGGAGTGTTTTGAGGATATCAATGACAAGTTCGATGGAACCTTGTCTGACGAACTCGGCGTGCATCATGGAGGATGGATGATATTGCATGACATGGAGGGCTTGGCCCAAATCGAAGTTGTCAAATCTTCGAATCCCATTGATCAAGGTTTCCTGGTCCATGGTAACACGTATGCTGCCGAGAGCGGAGGTGACGAAGTCAGAGGCAGGACCCAGTTCTCTCTCGATTGAGCTGTACGATGGCATGAATCCGTATAAACGTTGGAACATGTTACACAGATATTGCAGAAGGACGGGGGATGCGTCGGGGTTTCCAGGCTGTAAACTGGAGAAACGCCACCAATATAAATACGAGGAAATGAATCCTGGCATTTCTATCACTAGGCCAGGATCGGGCCCTTTTAGAGCATCGAGAAACCCGGAGCAGGTCTTGAAGGTAGACTCTCTTGATTCGTGGATACCGCTCTGAAAGAGGGTTGTTAAGACGAGGGGAGATAGATTTTCTTTCTCCAAAGGGTGGAGAAATAGGTCTTGCGCCCAGCGCCAACATAGTGGCCACAGAGCCTTGATTCGCGGTGTGTGAAGCGGAGAAAATGCAGTGTTTTGAATCAAGTCGCTCATGGGCTTGATACTGCGGGAATTGCAGCGACATAGGAGGATGATAGGGTCCGAAACAGATGTGTGCTGCGACAACCTCGAGATCGGGGGCGGTGGATGTCGAAAGTTCTGGAGAAAGAGGTCCAAGAGTTCAACGAGCTCTGAGACTGGGGTCTCGCTGCGATAAATGTGCTTTGAATCAACAAGCAGCTTGTATTCTGTGAGCTTCAAGCGTCCTACGTTGATCGCACTTGAGTCCATGGTGGTTGTGGACGAACCAGGCGGGGGTTTCTAAATCTGGAAGTAGATTACTCTAGATGAGATCGCCCAATCAGAAGCGTCCGTGCAAGATTGATATGCTATAGTACTAGTGTAGATCCGATAGCATTGCATGATAGCAGAGGTTACGGTTACATACTACTGCTAGGACTCCTACGTATGTATTTTCGTCTCAGCTCTCGAGCAACACGCTCATTCCACCCGTACGTCAAGGCATTGGCCAACCCAACAAATTGCGTCGACGCTTGCATGAACTGTGTCACTTTTGAGGAATGACCGGAAGCTTCGACGACCCTATTGGCAAGACCAGGAATCCATAAGATGATATAAAATAACGGATATGCATTGAGAAGTAGGATTCTCTGGACAGCTTTGTGACGAGGATTCTCGAATCGATCGAGTTGGAACTTCGCGGTCGGTGTGGAATTCAGCGATGAGAGATGGGCTGGAGTCTCTTTGCTGTCCAGGTGTGAGTACTGCCCCGAATAAGCGGGATCTGCATCTGTTCCTTGAGAGATTTCTTGATTAATGTGAATGGCCACGCTCTCGTCAGCTGGGAGATGGGGATTGGGGGCGAATGACATAGTTGAAGGTGGTGTTGCGTGGGTAGGGGTGCTATAGACCATTGGGACTCGAGCCTTTCGAAAGTGACGTCTAAGGTAGACGTGCTGTGTGATGAGAGCGATTAGTAAGACCAGTGCAGATCAGGTGCCATGAACGTACGAGGTAGATAGAAAGTCCGACCTATGAAGAGAAGTAAATCAGCATTTCGGTCTCAATGGACTAGATGCGACTCTCTGACCTCTATCAGCATGAAAAGATATCTCCAGCCATGCGTCAGTACGTAGCGCAAGTAAGGTGGCTTCTCAACAAGCCAGCACCAATTTCCCGACACGGGACCGTACCATCCCTTTCCGAGGGCAAGAAAACCTGAAATAGGAGAGAATCAGGGCTGCCCCTCGACAAGAGATACAGAATGAAAACCAACTTGTAAGCACGGGTAATGCCCAAATCGCCGCAGTCATCAGCAGGATGCTCCGCGTGGACCATTCTGACTGTATCGTGCGTGCATGCGATGTACGGGTGATTGTATAAACAGTGATTAATGTAATGGCTAGGATCGCCGTGTCCGTTGCCTGCAATACCAGGTCATCATGGGTATGAAGAGGCGTGCAAAGCGACATACTTGTACGCTTATTTGCGTAACGAATCCATTGAATACACACCCGGGTCCATGCTCTAGATTTCGCTTGTGAATGAGGATGAGAGATCCCGACGCGGAATTATTGGTGGCGTTGATGAAATCTATAGTAAAGATCATAGATTAGCTGGCGTCGCTCAGTAGTCAACGAGACTGACCCGCTACCGCCAGATTGAGGATGAGCACATGTCGAAAGTGCCGCCGCACAGGAAGAATGAGATAGCAAAGGATAATGAAACCGGATCCAATAGAAGATAACAAACTCCCAACAAAGTTGAGAATAGAAAGAACGAGTGTGAAGTGCGAAATGGCCATCCCCAGGTCGGGGAGCTCCGTTAGGGTGAGCCTTATTTCTTATACGATTTGTCGTATGGGTGATTCCATGAAGCTGTGACTGTGTCAGATCAGAGGTCTGATGCTGGGAGTCTATCGTCGACTTGGACATCATCCACCACACCGATGTAATGATGAGGAATACCTAATAAGGTCGGACTACCACCACGGTATGCTTGTGTAGGAATTTTCCGGCGAGTTTGACAGGTGTATTTGTTCGAGAATGAATACAGAAATTGTGTCGCGCACGGGGGCCGGGAGGAAGTAACTAGTTGGGCAGGGTACCCTCGACGGAAGTGGGATGAAAGGAGGCGATAGGTCGTAGTCGGACGTAGACAATCTCGGGCCCTGGTGGGACAGGACCTGTCTTTCAACGAGATGGGATGCCGGGATAAGGCGGTTCATGCCCGGTGACAAGCATCCTGGGCACCAACCAAGAAACCGTGGCAGACAGGCGCGTATCGGGGCGATGTGGCGACTATCTCGACGTGTTGGCATCACACAGTCATGAGGACCTGTTGTTTACCGAGCCGTGTTAGCCCCACCATTTCTTCCTGAGGCGTCTAGTAACCATGTGATGAGTACACTCAGAAACCCATTAGTTAAATACCCCCTTACTACGGATGGTGTACAGTGAAAGTATGGAATTTGGATGCCTCAAGTGAGAATGTACCGCGACATATCCACAAAGGAAAGAAACGGCAGGATATACGGTGTGGGTGCGATATACCTTCAACGCCGATCATCAAGGACGCGATGGCATGGAAAGACCGGATTGAAGACACCGTCTCGCTACTAGCAGACTTGTACATCAACCGATATATCGCCTTATTTTCTACCGCCTCGTTCACTGGTTTGAATCCCGAGTACCCGGTATTAATGCAGTTCGTCAGAACGGTGGACAGGAACTCTCGATTCCATAAAGTCCATGTGGCCACTGCCACAAAAGCTCTTTACGGTGGGAATCGAGCGGGCAATGGCCTCCATCAACGTGTACATGATCATGTCCGGCTGGAAGAAGTCTTCCTGAATTTGTATGATGGACATGTCATACAATCTCCACTTGGGATAGAGACGAGGTTCCATTTGTTGCATAAAACCGATCTTTGAATTGAAGAAGAATTATAATGACATTAATTGGAATGCAAAAGTTGGTGAGTGACGCGTACTGATGTCCATATCCCCGAGCCATCAGCGTTTGAAAGTATCCTATAGCTGACGGAGAGGCTATAGAGAAGCGGGAACGTGATCGACAGGGAATCGAATACTCCTCCGTTGAGGAGACGCATGTCCAGAGCAAGATAGCGGAGCTGGTCGCCAAACCCAGAGTCTCGGCACTCCTTACAGAAGTCAGAGAGACTATTTGAAGGAAGGGAGGGAGCAGTAAGGGCCAGATTTGTGAGCGATTTGAAGTCGATGGGACTTGTCCAAAAGTCGCGCAGTCCTCCCGCTGAGCACTCGGTGTCCAAGCAAAGTTTGCGCAAGTTGGAGAGCGAGAGCCCGTTCAGGTGAGGTACGCCTGGGTACAGTTGCCCTAAAGATAGCTCCGTGATGTGTGCCTGATGCCGTTCCAAAAATGAGAAAACGCTTGGTCCAACGAACTCGTCAATTTTGAGCTGGAGTTCAATGTGCTGAAGGTTGGGAAAGTAGCCTTTCAAGGCGTGTCAGCACAAGAGCGAGTGAGTGTTCGGAGGAATCGGGGAATACCTAAATCTTCAAAGGCCTCTCGCCAATGGGGGATGGAGAGCCCATGAAACGCGGTCAGTTGGAGAGATTGCAACGTATCCTTGAATCCGTAGATAAAATGGGCGATGTTAGTCAGCCCAGAGGAGCCCCAAGAATTGGGGTAATCAAAGGAGAGGTGCAGAGATAGGTGGGTAAGCGTTGAGCCGGAGAATATGTCGTACAAGGTCATCATCTGCCACGGTATGAGAGATGAGAGCGACAAAGACTTGATCCGATCAGAAAGAATCGGCCATAAACGTCGAAGAAGTAGAATGTGATCGTGAGGATACGAGGAATTGTCTTGTTTATCGCGACATGTATACATGTTAATGAGACAATGCTGAACATGGGTCATATGCGCCGCGAGGACAGCCAATGTATCGAAGATTTCGTGCGTAGGTTTTGTGGTCTGTTCATGGGGGTCTTTGCGCTTCAGTAGGTTCACAGTGCGTCGGAGAAAGAGAGCAGTAGGCTCTAGGGAAATACTGGTAGGATGATGCGGCCGACTGGGAGTGGCGAAGGCACATAAGTCAACCTTGAACGTGCGGGTATGCTGTGCCAGTGAGGGTGTCCTTGAGCCGAAGAAGATGGGCCTTCAAGCCTCCGTAAGAAATAGAGTAGATACGTACGAAGAAAGGACTTCGATGCGTTCAAGGGTCCGGTTTGAAAGCAGACGAGGGACACAAACGTACTCATACCGAACGGCGGACGAGATTTCATAAAACAAGCGGTTGACCGGACAAACCACTGCCAAGTCAGTATCAGACAGGTAAGACACGATTTTGATCCAAACTTCGGGGGGAAGGTTGGTCGCCATGGTTGATGTTCAAGTCCAAGTTCGGACAGTTGATGTGGCGTCATGCAGTGCATCGACTTGGGCGTCTAAGGCTCCTCAGGGTCTGAGACTAAGACAGGGGTCCACGGTTTGGGAGGTTTCGTCATGGTGGTTCACACAGCAGCTCAGCCTACGAAAAGAAGGGACCTCCACGAGCATTTCTTCGCTGTGGTTCGCCAGGACTTCAAGCCCCAGCCAACTGAGTTAAGGGTAACGCAACGAACATTCTCTGCCTAGATATAGTGCAACTACCTCGTCCTTGTGTGAATTACGTGAAGAAAGTCAAAATTACGGTCGCACCGCATCTATTCCATCCCGAGACACCTTTTCACCCAAGCAAAATCTCGAATACAAGAGGAAGGGTTCGGGTTCTTCCTTCCTTAAAAGGCTCGCCTCCTTCCAAATTTGGAAAACAAATCAGGCGCTCAACGTCCTTGTGTTCGATTCAAGTTCGTTCCTTGTATTTTTCAACTTTCCTACCTTGTTTTCACCGATCTCATCCTACAGAGCTCGGAATCTTCTACAACGCGCATGGCTACAAGAATCTTAGCAACCTTGTTTCACGAAGAAACAAGGTCGCCTTGCGAGTCACGATTGACGGGTTGCGACCACATCCCATCGCGGGAGTCATGACCGACGTTTAGGCACATGTGGGCGAAGAGGAGTATAAGATAGTAAGCAAGTGACTCCCATGTGGTCGTCGACTCTTGTTGACTCTCCTCCGTACCATCCTGACTCGAAAATGTGGTCATCGCCATCCGTGTTCGCCAAGACGCCCAAGAGACACATCCAAGAAGCGATCGCAGCAAGCAATAGGAACGCTTCCCTCCAGCAGTCCCTCCCGCCCAACCCTCCTGATAGGTCGTCTCCTCTTATGAAATCCGCCTGGACGAACGCTGATGAAATTTCAATTTGATACAAGGCATGCCAGGGTGTCGTTCTACGATGGCTTATGGCGTATCCAAGATGGACAACCCGCTAATCTCTTTGCAGATATTCCCCTGGAGCCATGTGGTGGTCTTGACATGAAGAAAGTCTGCAAGAAATGGGGTTTAGAAAGCTGCGTCGTGAGTTTGATTCTCCTCCTCGAACTTTCAGCGTCACTAAAAGCTGGATTAGCCTGTCGATCCCATGCGGTGGGAAATCTTCCAACCTGGAAAGGACCCTCATATGCTCTCAAGCCTAGCGGTTGCGGTCCTCTCTGAAGAAGATGGCTGCATCAAATTTATCGGCAAGTGTCCAGGTTCTTCCTTCCTTTGAGAGCGTTCTCTGAGAAGGAATACAGAACCAAGCGTCTCCGTTTCCACTCAGAATAAACGTAGAGTCCACGAATCCATCACCGACGTGACGACAGCCCTCCTCTCCTTGATGTTCATCGTCCCCCTAGTCATCCAAGCGACTTGGCTTGATGCTTTGGAGCGTCACACATCCCTCGTTCAAATGTACCGAAATTCCTGGCGAAAGAGGAGACAGCTTGAGAGAACGACCAAGACATGGATATCTGTCGCTCAGAACTTCACCATCAATTGGCCACTCGTCTCGGTAGTGATGGGACTACTAGTCTTCATCCTCGTATTCGTCGCTGTCATCATGGGCAAGATCCAATTCGCCGTCGGACAACGCCTTCGTAACTGGACCTACACAGGATCCTTCACTTTATGATTATGCTTCTATCTTTCCATCTCTATATGCCGTCTATGCTCTACTCTATGCCCTATGCACCACACTTCCCTTTTTCGTCGTATTGGTCTTTTTCACATTGTTGTCATCGAAAGTTGAAGATAGAATTGCTGTACCATACCTGTACTATACACAAATCCTCGTGCATACACATCCTACAGAGACGATCCAAAGAAGAAGATATATAAGTTAAAACGCAAAGGGCGTATGGAAATGTTGAATACAAGGGAAACCAAACACCGCCATGGTACAAACCGCTCACCATGCACGGCTCCTTGAAAACTTAAGCTTCAGCTCGCGAGCAACCCGCTCATTCCAGCCATACGTGAGAGCATTGGCCAGACCGACAAACTGAGTCGAAGCTTGCATGATCTGAGTAACCTTCGATTTGTTCCCCGACGCTTCCACCATCCGATTGGCAAGGCCTGGAATCCAGAGAAGGATATAGAACAGTGGATAAGCGTTGAGGAGAAGGATNCGCTTGATTGCCTTATAGCGCGGATGCTCCTTAAGACTGAGCTGGAGGGTAGATGTATCCGTGGTAGGCATGGTGGTAGGTTTGGTCGATTGTGTGGAAGGAGCGGACTCAAGGTCGAAGTTCGAGTTTGTCGGGGTATCTTTCATGGAGGGAGCGTTTAACATGCTCGGATGCAATGCGACAGGGTCTCGGTGGGTGTCGTGGGTGATGTGGATGACAATCTCTTGCTTTGGCTCTTCTCCTAAGGAGGGGTCCCTGAACTGCATAGGAGGAAGGGATGTCCGGGCTCGTGAAGGCGCGGAGGATACGATGGGCACTCGAAGTGTACGGAAATGACGCTTGAGGTAGATATGCTGGGTATTCCTGTCAGATACCGTTCATCTATTCATTATGACGGCGTGGATGCTCACAAGGTAAATGGATAACGCGATCTAGGGAGGCACGATTAACGATGATAGGAGCTGACCACAGGGAAGAGCGGACATACCTCGGTGAAGATAAAGAGGAAACGCCAGCCATGTGTCAGTACATATCGTAGATGAACAGGTTTATCGACGAGCCAGCACCTTGGCTTGAGTGAGCATGAAAAGACGTTGGTAGAATGGTTCAGACATGGACTTACCAGTTACCTGACACTGGTCCGTACCATCCGTTTCCGAGAGCTATGAAGCCTACGCAGCCCTCTCAGTATTACACGAACACCGGTGAGTTAGAGACGTACTCGTCAAACAAGGGAGCAGCCAGATAGCACAGCAAGTAATCAACACAGCAAGGTTCGACCACTCTGCTTGGATTGTTCGAGAATGTGATGTTCTCGTAATCGTATAGACGGTGACAAGAGTGATAGCTAGAATAGACGTGTCCGTTGCCTTCAGTTTCGATTCCAGTCAGTGTCGGATGAGCGGAAATGCCGTAAATGGATGCATGCCTGAACACTAATTTGGGACATGAACCCGTTGAATACGCATGCAGGGCTCGCCGTAATGGGTCGCTGTCTTATCAGAATAAGCGATCCGGATGCTGCGTTGTTCGTTGCGTTCAAGAAGTCTGAAGTATAGATAGAGGTGTTAGTGTACGAGTAACAGAGGTCCCGCGAGAAGCTGACCTGCGATGGCCAGGTTCAGGATGAGAACGTGTCTGAAATGTCGGCGTCGTGGTAGGACGAGGTAGCACAGGATGATGAATCCAGATCCCGCGGAGGAGCACACAGAACCGACAAAGTTCAGGATAGACAGGGCTAATGTAAAGCTTGGAAGGCCCATCAAAATCCTGGAGGTGAGCTTGGCCGGGGATCGATGCTATGAAGCACCCAGCCATATTTCGGGGAGCCATGTTATATGTGGATCAGCGAGTACGTAAGCCCTGAAGAAGGAAGGATGTTGAATCGCTGCGCCCATTGATAGACGACGATGTTTCAGAGATCATCGCTTCGGACTGAACGCTGTCTATGGCATAGAGTCCGTGAGCGGTCTAACTTGAATGAGCTGTCATGTTCGAGGTAATGATGAGTCGATTGCATGGGAACATTGATGAATTGCCCAATGGTAAGAAAGAAAGGGAGTATTCGCCCGTGACATTCGGGGTAGGTTTGGATCAAATGACTGCTGTCTTTGATAGCGTTTAGGTGGTGACCCTGATTGACTCGTGGAGGCTGGCTGATCAGAAAACCGCCGCAGTATGAAGATCACAAGCTGGAAATAGCAAGCAACCCACCCATCTTTCAGAACGAAGGCGAATTTCGTCCAACCCCTCGTCGCCGAGCAGGATTCCCTTAGCACGTTTCAAGATCTACATAACGAGTCAAAACACATCCTCACAGGCTGCGCCACGCGACGGAAAATGCGGAAAACAAATCCCAGACTACTTACTTCAATCAACTCCTTTGAGCTCCTGTCCTGAAGCGTTTGGATGGCATCAAATGTAGTGCCTGACCTGGTGGGAGTCTGCAGCGCTCGTTTGCATAAAGTGGAGAAAGTTGAGGCTCACCTTTCTAGGACGTAAAACGCTCGGAGGAAGGCTGTCTTGGCCCGGAGCGAGACTGTGACATGTTACGATGTCACCTTTCTCCCAACTTCCTCCTAGCCACGAATGCCATACGACAACCGTCAACATGATAGAGGCGATCGATTTTCGCAAACTTGAACTGTGCGTGTAACTTAACTATTACAGTTGATTGAAGGCGCTGGACGGCTTTTCCAGACCGGTGGGCCTGATCCCAGAGCGCGAGCTCTCAGCTTGTTCATTGTTGTATTGATGCCGTCGCATTATCTTTTGTTTCGCACTGTGGTCAACATTGGTTGTGCTTCCTTCCGGAGGCCAGCAAGAACCGGATGCGGCATGGATTTTTTCCGTTGTATTTGCCGTTACCACGTAAGCCTCCCATACCCCATGATAAAGTTGGCTCCCGTCAAACCCCAAAACACTCCCTTAGGTCCACAATCTACTTCCTCAACTCATGAGGATAGATCAATCCGTCGAACTGTGGACAGCTGTTTCCAACTCCATTGCGTCATTCGCGGACCTTTTACTATTCAGTAAGACACCCGTTGTTGTAAACTTTCGTCGATCATATATCTGCCCATAGATCTACCTGAAGAGGCGACATTTCGGCTGAAATTAGCACCATGCTGTTTCTGGAAGAGTACGTTGTTGCGTTACGTTTGTATGAACCTCAGGATCCGACTGCCTTGAACAAAGTCATTGCCGTTGCGCCTGACATTGAGAACGATGACATGGTGTGTCTACGGTTGTCACTTCTCTCTGATAAACCTAACCCAGTTCGCAGACAGTCCCGGGGCCCACGGAAGAGGCGGTTTCGCCCAGATTTAACCTCCTAAACCACTTATACCTCTTCCTCAAAGGTTGCTTTCCTCAATTACCTCCAAATACAGTAGATGGTATTCAGGAACCGTGGATGCCTGTAAAGATCGTTCTAGTAGGTTTAAATTTGACTTTGGCTACCTCTCAGCCACTTTGACTGCCTTAACTCCCATAGCCCGACTTGGTTGTTAAAATGAAGAGAAATAGAAACGACGCGATTAGTGTGGCTACCGCGAAGGGTAGGTGGTGTACTAGCACGACCATCCCGGCAAACCGACTACTTTGCGACTTGTTATAGCGAGGCATACTTTACTAGAGAACATCAGTGTCGACCTCGACAAACTTGTACGGCTATTTCCCTATCAGTGAGTTCCTACAACTCTTCCCAAGCTTATGTACATACTCACGGCAATTTAGGTACATCTTTTCTCTTCGGGTAATACCAGTTGCATACTTCCTTGCATTGGTTTGTCTTCCATTCCCTTTCCGGCCCTTCCGTTCGCTGAGATGCCAATCATGGCACTTTCGTCGGCCGCCGTGGGTTGGGGCTGTGTACCCATCTCAATCGTAGTGGTAACGGATTCACGTTCTATAACTCACATATGACACTAACTCAGCAGCTAGTCATCTTTAATCTTCCCTTGCATGGTAGCCGCGGACGATAGCGATCGTGAGCGAGTTCCCATAATCAAACCGCTTGTCCATTCATTTGCTCGTTTGTTTGTTAGATATGGTGACCCAGTGTTCGTGCCATCACCCACATCTTGCCTGCGCGTAACGCTTCGCGTTATATTAACTCTGTCACTTTCAGGTAACGCACCATGTGGATACGTGTCTGCCCTGAGTTACGATCCGTTGGATTATCAATGGGGCGTATTCATCACAAAGCTCGAGCGGCTGCGAGTCCTCGCAGTCAACTCCTTCCAGCACTGTTGCAAATCGCTCCCTGCGGTCTCACTTGGTAACCTTGGTGGTACTTCGCCCACTTCTCAGGTTTCCTCTGACGACCCTAGTCACTCTGGCACCCCAGTTGACTGAGAACCCTATACGTATCAACGCGAAGATGATTACACAGATATTTATACATGGCGTGAGGTTGTACTTAGCTATGAATTTGATGTCCACCTCGGAGGCAAATGACTCATTCGGACGTGAGTATCATCCAAACGAAGGCTTCCTTTACCCTTCGTACATCGGACTTCCCCGAGCAAACTTGCGGCGCAGCTCATGTGTCTCACCCAGAAGTGTTTGGACTTTGGTCGTACCTGGCTGGGAGCGCTCGCAGGCGGAAAGGACGTGTGGTTGAATGGTTCCGACTTTTGAGAAGTAAAACATTCGGAGAGAGCTGTCTTGGCCCGAAGCGCACTCAGCTCGAAATATCTGGGACGCGCATGGGGATAATTGGATTCATTATTGGTCCAATCACTGCAAGGCCGACTATTGGATAAAGACAAGACATCCTCTAATAAGCGGCTCCGGTCTGAGCAACGGCGCGAATCGCACGATGGACCTAAAAGTCGTCACCTACGCGACCCACTACCAGGAACATGAACCGCTTCCAGTTATCCATGTATATCTTGACTTCAGCAGCTGAGACCAAGTTTGCGTAGTCCGCGCTGAGGATGATAGTTCCCTTCCAAGAAGTGATTCGGAAGAAACTGAACGGGTATTGGATGTTGATTATGACAAGATCAAGAGGACACCGATAGAACTCACGGTGCTGGGTCAACGCGGTTGATGGAAAGTATAAACTTGGGAACGCTGAACACAGTGGCTCCGTATTCATCGAAGAATTCAGGGTTTAGCCACTTCTCAGATATCCCGTCGCTGGACAAGGAATAACAATTGTTCGGAGGAAACCTAGTATGACGTGGCGGTAAGGACTCGGGGTGGGAACCCTCGGTGAGTTAGGGCTCACATGTTTGCCTTGAACGCAGCGATAGTCTGCTGCGCAACCATCCGTCCTACGACGCTCATATAATTCATCGGGTCCAGTAGACCCTTCTGAGAGTTGTAAAGCTCGCGCACATGTTTCATAACCGAGGCGAGGATATCCTTGTTGAGTGGCAACGGTTCCCCGTCTTCCGACAAAAATAGTTTTACCGGGATGCGTATGCCGCTGACGCCTAGCGCGTAACCTGCATAGCCCTCGCGCGATGAGTACGGCTTGACGAGGAAGTTGCGACAGTCCCTAAAAAGTTGGTCGTTAAGGTATTGATCTTTTGAGTTGAACGTAGGTGGGTTGTCGGCGATGGTAGTCATTGCAAGGGCAGCGTGGGCTATATGTGCGAAAGACAAAGAAATACAGTGCTCAGTTGGATGTGAGGCCGAATATCAACGATGATACATACCAAGGTGGGAAACAGTGTATGTCATCCTCTCCGCATCGGCGCCTTTCGACTTCAACGCAAGGAGGATTTGCGTGGATTCGGCCGCGGTAAAGATACGTTCTTCCCGAGCATGAGACGGCCAGTCGTTTTCACCCTTGCGTGGTTTGAATCCATAGGGATTCTAATACAAACAAAGCATTGGCGTAAGGGCACATCATCGCATGATAGGAATGAAAAATGGACTTGCATTCGCAGCCTCTGCTAGGGTCTTCAAGACGATGGCCATGTTTCCATAGAACGGGTGGTCGAAACTAGGTTCTTCGGAGGATCCTGGCATGATCGGCCGTGGCACTGAGGGAAGCAGTAGGTTGAAGGCCGATGGGGCAAGGTTCGCACCTTCCGTGCCCCAAGGTAAGGAGGTCGGAGACGCTGTAGTATTTCTGAGATTCCTAGCAAGTCGCGTTAAATACTTGTTCATCAAGACTTTTAGACCATTCCCATCGAATGGACTGTGATGAGTATAGATGGAGAAGATGAACTTCTTGACGGAACCATCCCGTTCGTCACATTCGGACAAGTGCAGAGCTCCCCATGTTTGGTCGCCTTCTTCAGATGGAACCTTTTGGCTGCGTGCTTGAGTGCAGACGAGGTCAAGATCTAGATCAAGCTCCCTCGACACACTGAACGTCCGCGAAGCCCAATCACCCACAATGGTAGGGTCACCAAGTCTATACACAAGACGAGAGGTCCCATCATCCGTTGGCTCGATGACCGCAGCGATCGTCGGGGCGTTGAATCGAAGCCAAAGCCAAGCATCATATGCCGCTTGCTTCAACCTGGCTTCATTGGTAGGAATATCAATGTCGACGTGAACACCGAGGAATAGGTTCGTGTCCCCTTTGTGGAAACGGTTCCAAACGTCGTGAACCACCGCTGCACCGCCTAGCATACGGGAGAAGCCAACCTTGGTGGGGAGCTCGGTCCAGCGGAAGATGGATGGGTCCAATTTGACGAGAAGTGCATCTGCCATGAGGTAGCTTGTTGGATGACATAGGTGTATGTTGGAAGGCTGTTATATAGGCACGCCTTGTGGAGGACAGCAGTCAGCTTGGTACGATGATACGGGAAAAAGAGGACACACAGAGGTAACTACCAAGACATGAAAGAGTTTCCGTTTAGCGGTAGAACAGCCCTTGGGCGTCATTCCTAGTTTCGAGTTGGAAAGTGTGTTCATTCTGTCGCCTTGTTGCTATTATAGCATTTGGTCATTTGTTCACACCAACAGCGATGCTAGCGAATCCCACAGACACCAGTCAAGAACAATGTCGTGATGGTGTATCAACTGTAGGTCAAAGTGGATGTAAGCGACATTCGTAGAGGGGCACGGTGCACTCACAACAACGTTATCAGTAAAACACGTTGTTAAGTACAACGGCACTGATACCCACAAAACAACTTGAAGACGCATCGTAGATCCAAGTCCGCGATCTCCGGCTTCAGCGTCATTGAAATCAAGCAGCCCAGCGGGCAGGCCATATAACCCAATATTTTGTAGTGTTACATTCCATCTTCCCCTCGTAAGATCGAGGTTGATTGTGGTTACAACTTACTCAAACGACATCTCGCCTCCTCCTTAACATCGTTAACCAACGAGCCAATACCTCCTCCAACCCACACAGTCATCTTATCCCCGCCCTTGAGGTACAAAGGGGGTTTCTTGACGAAGCCGACGCCCTAACAGGCAAAGGGGAAACGTCAGAACGTGGGGAAAAGGAGCGGTGAGAGGGACGTACCTTTGGTGTGCCAGTAAGGATGATACTCCCCGGCTCGAGGGTAGTACCTTGCGACAAAAATGCCACGGTTTGTCGGACGGTAAAAATCTGGTCACTACATGTCCAGTTCAACATCAGCTCCAAACGGGTAAAGGAAGAGAAGAAGGAAACTAAGGAAAGAAAGACAATATAAGAGAAACGCACGCGGTAGTTCCATCTTGCACAGTCTTTGAGTTAAGTATACACTTCAATGGCAATTTCTGAGGGTCCGAGATCGCTTTGGCTGATACCAAACACGGTCCAAGTGGGTTGGTGTTGTCTATTGGTATTCCAAGTAAGCTTTGGCTGCCACGATTGTCTGACGAGAACAAGTGGAGAAGACAAGGAAATAGAGGTAGGGGGAGCGCAAGCGAAGGAAGGAAGGAGGAAGGGACGAACCAAACGACTTGGAGAAACCCCACTGCGAGACGGCCATTTGATGATAGCGGAACGAAACCTATGATAAGACAAACAAACATTCAATCAAGCATTCCGAAGCATTGAAAAGATGAATCATACGTACATCGTTAGCCCCCGTATACCCCAACACATAATCCAACGCGTCAGCCTCCGAGACGTCTTTCGCCGGTTTACCAATGACGATGACGAGCTCGACTTCGTAGTCTGGAAGGTGGTCTTTTACGGGTTGGGCGACGCGTGGGATGGTCACTGTCGCGGAGGGTCCAATGAGAGAGGCAAGGGGTTTGTAGAACAGAATTGGGAAGCTGCACGAATAGGGTCAGACAAAGCATTCTGAGGGGTTGGAGGGTTTGAGCGGGACGTACGCAGGCTTCGCAAGATTAGCCTCAGCCTAAAAAACAAGAAACCATGAATTCAACTTCCTCCATGACTAAGTGAGCGAGCAAGACGAAGCGTACAGCATGGTCAGCATAGTTCAACCCCAAACACCGTACAATCTTTATCTCTTCATTCGACAACGGGGACAAAAGTGTCTTCACAGTCAACATCGTCTTGGTGACCTGAGAAGACGGGTCGAGCGCAGACCCTACTATCTCGTAGGCTTTGATGGGTTTGCCTTCGTGATAGGCCAATCCCACTGTTCGTGCATCATAGGTCAGCCCTAACATAACGACGTCGGCAGAGAAACGATGGAGCTCACCATCAAGTGAAGCATCGACGGGCTCGCCAATATGAACCCTCGAAGTTTCGGTCGCAACAAAACGTATCAAACGGGTCCAGCTCTGTTGTTCGAGTTCACCAAGTCCTGCATGTCAGGAAACGGCTTTACAACTTGAATCGGAAGAAAGCCACATACATGTTGTATTGGTGCCATGGTCGAGTAGATGGTGGTTTGAGATTAAGGTGGTCGTAGGGTCGTGGAAGGAATCCAACAGAGAGAGGTTTTCCGAACGCCAGCATGACGGTTTTATAACGCAAGCATTCCCACTGAATGTGGGGAAAGGTACAACCCTCGTCCGATGCCGCACTTGCCGAATGGTCCGGTGCGCACCCACGGTCAAGCCCGCAGACGCTCCGCTCCTTTCGACCCTCCTTCTGACTGAATCGCGAGCTTTGAATAGAGTTCTTTGTAAAAGACGAAGCAGCAAGGATCATGGAAGTAAAGCGGCGGTGTATGATGGCATAAAACATTTCCAATTCTCCCGTTCGGAAGTCGGGCGCCACGTTAGACGCTGCACTCCTAGGCATCACAGGAGAAGCGAGGAACGGGAGGGAAAAGGAGTCAGGAGATCTAGGGGCTATGTGCTAATCTTCACTAACTCGCGGTTCCACGGGTAATAAGGCTGAAAATGCTGGAAGATCCTAGTAAATGAGAAATTTAGGACGAAAAAAAGTCTAAAACAAATCCAAGAATATCCCCGCCTACATATTCCTCCACTTCTCCAGGTAACAATCGAGCCCATCCAGCTCCTCGCCCCAAGGTGACGCGGAGCTCATACCGTGCCGTCTTTTAAACCTTCGGGAGGGCCCACGTAGCCGCATGGTATGTTATCGGTTGGGTTTTGAGTTCCGAGTTTTGCGTTTTGAATTTTAGTGGAGGGAAAACGGGACATTGAGGGTGCGTACATTGGTTTATCATGTCTACCAAATGCGTTAGCAAGATTTCGCGACGTTCAACGCCTACGAGGATGTATAACTCACGATCGTTATCATCCGCTACAACCAACCAAGAATACNAAAAACGCCGCCTGGACGAACGCGTAAACATTAGAGTGATTAATCTGCGTGTGAGAGCAAGGTATGCGATACTCACCACGGCGATCGTGATGGGGATACATCTCCACCCCGTGAGCGACACAACTCCAAGCGGCTATAAAATAAGTTCATTTGAGGATGTCACTGAAACCAGAGGATGCGAGGGGTCAAGGCATACCAAGAACAAGCAGACTATGGTCGTAGATATCCACAAATGGACGATATACCTATTTTCAGCCGCATATGAGCAATTTCAAAATCGAAAGAGTAAATAAGAGTTTTTTTTTATCGAAACGAGTAAACTGAGATAGAAATGTGACGCACCAGTGAACCGGACGAAGGCTCCAGAGTGTTTCCAAATTCGTGATTATTTGTTCTCGTAGATGTAACCTCGCTAAGAAAAGAGAAAATAAAACGAAGGAGAGTATGTTAGCGATCGCACAGAGTTTTGAGTTTCTGTACTCATTGCGGTAGTCTGACTTACCTTGAACTGTGGCGATAGCAACCACATTATCATCACCATCACTCCCATTCCCATTCCCACAAGTTCCACCTGGACCTCGACTCAGTGGTATGCACACCACGTCGAGCTAAAACGCACAAATTTGAGTCAAATCGTCAAAACCAACACCCCGACCTGAGTCTATCGGAAATATCTCGGAAATTCTAACTTACTAGCTGAATTCTAACGATGTCCGGCGGCCTATAAAACACATTGGTACCCATCCCACCGATCGTCGCGCCATGCGAGGGAATTCGTGGAAAAGGGTCACGGAGGAGTAGAAGGCAGGCAGAGACAACTTGAGTGCGTATTCGGTAGAGGGGGTGGAGGAAAGTTCGGAGGAAAAAGTTGGGCGAAANGGGGGCTTTGTTGGGTAGGTGTAAGAGTAGGAGGCGCGGGTGGATATTCATCAGCGAGGTCCTTGTCACGACCAGTCGGTTCTCGGGGTGTAGGAGCATGTTCGTGGTCAATATGTTCATACAGGCCTAAAGCGACGGCCAACTCTTCCAACACAGCGAGCGCCGTCTTCTGCAGTTGAAGCTGAGCTTGCAAAGCGTCTGAGTCCCAGTTGCCCTGACGCTGTTCAAGCTCAAGCAAATCTACATGCATGAATGAATGAAACAACGTCAAAGAAATGGCTACAACTTTGGAGGGATGGCTTATGGCTTACCGAGTTTAACGCTGTCCGCAAACGACGCGATAGACCACGAAATGGCTCTCCATGCACGGATGGATCCATCGACGCGCATGTAGGAAAAGTAGATCCTGCGAAGGAACACCGTGAAGAAGGGTATGACAATACTAAGCATCGTAAGTAACGAATAAATTTGCAGCTGAGGAGTTGTCTGAACTCACGAAATAAGAATGGCAATCCAATCAGACAACCCCCATATGCGTATATCCCTGAAACCGATAACCACCACAGAGGACCAGAGTACGAAGAAGAGTACAATGAATCGACACCGATACACCAGCAGCAGTGGTGCACAAACGTCGGAAAAAGAAAAGTCGGAAAAGGAGAAGGGGAATTTTGACTTGGGTTCTATCAAGCCTATTGGTCTGCCAATGAAGTAAGTCGTACAAAGGTTGATTAAGAATTGGGGTGTTACACGTACAGGTCGAGTTTGTGGAAGTCTATCGCTTGAGCGGACATGTTTATGGCTACGGTAGATGGTCGACGTTCGAATTCAAACCTTGTGGTCCAAGTTTAGGGGAGAAACTCGAAAGGGGTTCTACCGTCTGCCAAACTGACTCCGACTCCGGCGGCCCGATTTCGACAAGAAAATCCCTGCTAATACATATATCAATTTCGTCCTCTGCACATTGGCCCAACCTCCGGACGTCGCTCCCGATCCCCCGATCAGTAGAGTAGGACGGTTGGTCACTGCTTCACCTTGGCCCTCGCCTCAACGCGATCCTTCGCCTAGTCCCTCCTAATCCTCCAAAGCACCAACTTATAGCCATGCGGAAGAGGACTGGAGACCGTCCCACATTGCGACGACGTTAGAACATGTAGAGAGGAGTGTCAAAGGGGAAAGGCAGGTAGTCAGGGGACGACACCAAGCACATGGGTACAACGCACACATCCAAACGGCCGCGTCGGTCTGAAAGCAGAGTACATACAAAAGTACGTAGAGTCATTCAAACTCTTCGAGCCATCCAGAAAAGATTATCAAGACCCAACCCCTCCTCACCCTCAAAAACATCCCCCTCCCTTTGCCTCCACCTCCTCTCCCTCTCCCTCTCCCTCCTCACACTCTTCCTCCTCCACCTCCCCAAACCCAAACACCTAGGTAACCCCACCACGACGTAATCCAATACCTGATACCCCACGAACTCAGGACAGTTAACGTCAAAGTAACCAATGGAAGCAGCTTCACGGATTTCGGTGCGGAGGTTGTTGAATCCGGTTTTGTAGCCCTCGATTATGAGGCAGAATATTCCTATGAAGGGGTCTAGGTGGGCGGAGGTGTAGCCGCATGGTTTGTTGCCTGTCGGTGGTGAGATGAATGAGCATTGAGATGCGGGGTGCAAAGGAGTGAGAGGGGAGATGCGATGTGGGTGGTGCGTACATTTGGTCATCATGTCTGGGAAGTAGGTTGCATGGTGAGTTTCGCTCTTAGGGTGTTGGAGGTAGGTAGGAAAACCACTCACGATCGTAATCATCCGCAGCGACGAGGACAGAGAACAAGATCGATGCCTGAGGTGAAATGTCAGAAGTTAGATGTATTGACACAGTAACGTAGTTGCTGGACACTCATGCAGTGGTGGGGTTTGACTTACCGCAACGATGGTAATGGGGATACATTTCCATCCCGTTATCCCCAGGAGTGCTAGGGGCTTTCGAATTTATATCATGACAGGCGATATATCAGCGTCGTGTTGAAGGATAAACAGAAGGGGTGGAACTTGAAGGGATGGAAGGGAAGGATGCGAAATAGAATAGGCCACGTACCAACGAAAAGCAGAATACAGCGGTGGAGATCCACGTATGGATGATGCATCTACACGCATAGTACAACAAGAATAGAAAAAGGAAAAGGCAAACCGTGAGTACACCTCGTAGTAACAAGTAAACGAGACGGAAGTTGAACGTTGAACTTCTACTTACCGAAACGGACGAAACCACCTAAGCCCACGCAAATTTTCAGCTGCATTCTTTCTCCACAAATTTCTCGCTTCATGAATCGTGAAAAAAACGACGGAAATGGAGAGGAGATAGAGATAGAGGGCAGTGAGAGTTACGAGTATTGAGTATCGAGGAAAATTCGACGAATGAGTCGGTTGAACGGTAAGTTTGATGGGAGGAGTACCTTCGACGGCAGCCACGCTACCCACATCATCCGCCCACGCACGTCGCTGCATCCGGAAATTCCAACCGGCCTAAAAAAATCAAAAATCAAAGATCAAAATAACGAAAAAGCATAAGAATACGAAGACGAATACGAATACGAATACGAATACGAATTTATCAACTTCCACTCGCAACTCGAACTCGAACTTACCAATTCACTAAGTAATCTCTCCGGTAGCCACACTGGACCCATCCAATCCCCATCAGGTGTATCCGCATCCTTCGGGAGCGGGATGTTGGGGATGTAAGGTCGGAGGTGGGAGTAGATACGCGTTAGGACGTTGGAGAGGGTGGATTCGACAACATCGTACAGGTACTCGGGCTGGGGCGAAGGTGGAGGAGAAGGAGGAATCTGTGATTCTTGAGGCGCAGTTGAACTTGATGGGTGTGGTAAGAGCTATATCATCATTATTATATGAGTTTAGGTTGGAGATAAACAATAGTTAATTGAGTGGACGGGACTTACAGCTTCCTCCTCTTTATGATCTTTATGATCATTACGGCCTATCCGATGCTGTGGTTTGGGATTGGGGTCGTACAACCCTAAAGCAACAACCAACTCCCCCCCAAGACCGGAGAACATTATCCAGTTCTTGAATATCATCTCCGTTTTCCGGATGCGTATCTAATCGAATAAAGTAGTAGAATAAAGTAGGACGCAATGGAGAAATCAGAACGTGA
>JAPEVF010000777.1:0-21277 GCA_029747585.1 Pleurotus djamor
CCACGCAATTATTGGACTTGGTGGCACCTTTAGCTCTCTCTCTGTCCGGGCGGCCCGCCCCCTCCCCATCCCCAGGGATGTACTCCGTTCTCAACGACGGATATGTGACGGTTTCTCCGCAAGCTGTTGAAGTACGCTGATGACCACACAATTCATCGCATGGCGGCCCCTTCGTTTTCCACATACGAACTCTCGATGTCCGTGACAAGGCACTTCCTTTCCCTTTTGCGTCCCTTCGGTTGATCAAGACGAACGATGTGAACTTTGTTGGAAGGGTCGATGGCTATACTTGCGGCTAATCTGCGGTTTTTGCTACCACAGAACGTTTGGCTAAGCGGCTCGTCCTCCCACATGATGCATTAGCATTTCCAGTCGAATTAGCCTTCCACCGGGACGCTTGCGTTGAGCATCCTACGAGGCGCATTGTCGGCAGATTCCCTTCTTTTATAAGGGAGCTCATGAGACTGAGCTCTCTAACCTAGGTTCACAATGGTTTCTCTATCCTACCTCTTGGGACGCACCCCCGCTGCTGCTGCATCGGCCAAGAAACGCTCTGTTCGTGGCTTTGCCTTTCTCCCAACCTTCTGCAATACTCACTTTTCTCGTAGATCAAGGAGAAGCGTGACACTGATATTTACGTATCAACCTCTGGGTCTGATTCCAATCCTGGGACACTTGCCTCTCCGCTCCTCACTATTCCTGCGGCGATAACCAAGGCCAACGCTGGCGACACCATCTACCTGCGAGGAGGTACCTACTTCCCGTCGTCGACTATCCAGTTCAGCAAGAGTGGTACCTCTTCAGCGAGGTATACCATCTCTAATTACAACAATGAACATGTGATCATCGATGGAGAGAACTTGCCTTAGTACGTCGTCATTCCTTCTTGTCTAATCGCCAATGCACTCACATATATCTTCTTTGACAGTACCCCAGGGGCGCTTGACTCCACGATTCCGGAGAATAATCGTGGCATTTTCCGTGTCACAGGCAGCTACTGGACATTTGTCGGGCTGGAGTTGATTCATGGCCCCTACGGTATCTTCGCCAGGGGTGCCTCCAACAACATCTACAACCGCCTGGTCACGCGCGATAACTATGAGACTGGTTCGTGTCTCCCATATCTCTCATCTAATTTATCAGCTGATCCCCCTGTAAGGTCTTCACCTCCAAGGTGCCTCGAGCAACAACCAAATCATCAACGTAGATAGGTTAGTGCATCAGCGGCGTAGCGTATGTTCGAGGAAATGACGTTTTGCCAGCTATGGGAACCGTGATCCACGAAAGAACGGCGAAAGCGCAGACGGCATCGGTATCAAGGAAGGTTCTGGCTCTGGAAATGTCATCCGAGGAACTCGGATGTGGAATAATGTAGATGATGGCCTTGATTTCTGGTATGCATCACAGATCGTCTTTATTCCTCCTCTAAATGCACGTTTTCAACCCAGGAAATTCGAATCGCCCGTCACCGTCGAAAACACGTACGCTTGGGGCAATGGGTTCAATCGCTGGGGATTCACGCCTTTCGAGGGTGATGGTAATGGATTCAAACTTGTGAGGACGGTCCCCCAAGAGTGTGTGCCTGTGCTGACTGGTCATAGGGTGGAGGCGGTACAGCTTCCGTTGCCCACGTCGTCAAGAACTCAGTGGCCTTCCTCAACGCAAAGCACGGCTACACCGACAACTCTCAAAAAGGGAACATGGTTATCACCTCCAATACGGCGTTCAACAACCAAAATGATGGGTTTTTCTTCAAGTCGTCCTCGGCCACGCTTACCAAGAACATTGCTGGTGTTAATCGTGTCAACCAGGCCAGTCTCTCCGGTGTCACCCACAGTGGAAACTCGTGGAATTCTGGAGGCACCTGGAGCAACTCCAGCTTTGCCTCTGTTAGTAGCTCAACGTTGACTGGAGCTAGGGCTAGCAATGGGAGCATTGTCGCCACCAATTTCCTCACTCCAACAGCGAGTGCACCGTCGACAACGATTGGAGCTAGGATCTGGGGGATTGGACCACTTTAGGTATCGACTATCGACGTGCTGGGCATTTTCATAGAAATTGTGCCGACTCCATGTTCATCTTTTTCGGTTGTGACTGTGAGAAAGAGCTATCCCACGATCATTAAGTATTGCCTACTATGTAAGTTGATTCTTGGTTCCGGCTTGGTTCCGGCACACTACTCGCTAGGGCTGAGGAGTGAATAATATTTGTTTGTCCACATCATAGGCGATCTACAGGAAATAACGAGGCTGTGAAGTATCGCTACCCAGTACTTCGTCCCCTGTTTTGGCGCTTCAAACATTGAGGCTCCGACTGAAGAGCGTCGAAGCGTGATGCAAATCTGAAAAATTTCTTGCTATATATTTCTACTATGGGGCCATCAAGACATGCAAGGAGGACTTGCATAAATATTTATGGGATTTTACGGAGTGTTTATGGCCAGGGGACGAAGTAACGGGAAGGACGAAGTACTTAGTGGGTAGGGCCCTAGGGGATAGTATATTTATCCAACGCTGGGGTTCCCTCCTCTCCCTTCATAACTTTACCACCTGCTTCTTCAAGTTCAGATTTAAAGGATTGGTGGAATGTGTACCAGACACATACAAGGATCCGTCTTCAGCGTCCCGGACCTACAAGGAACAAATTGAGTTTCTTCCGGTTGATAGAGAATCACCAACGGACCTCGCAATGGGAAACTCGCAGGCGACCTTGGGCCACGAGGGAAGTAGAGACTAGGCGAAGCTTTGTACCGCTTTCAAAGAAAATCTAAATCAATTTCAAGAGTCCTCACTTGATATGTTGGAACCCTCACATTGGTGCTGCACGGTGCCAGATAATGTTCATGGCTTGGGAAACTCCCATGCCATCGTGTCCATTGGCGGTCGCAATGGCACACACTGCTGTTATAGATGCGCTTGCCATAATGGCTAGGTGAGATGCTAAGATGATTACCCGACGTCGCCGTAACACTCACACGTCAATGAGATAGGCAGCACAAGAACCCGAGAGAATGTCCAATATGTTGGCCATCTCTGGAGTCGCTCCGTTCGTTTCAATGGTTCGGATTTCCAATGTACTCACTCACCTTGAGTCACTTCCACCTCGATGGTCGTTTGTCCTTGACGACTACCATGAGAGCTGAATTCATTGGCTTCAACAAGCCTCATTTCCCGCTTAACCTGACTGCCCCACCGGACATGACCTTTGGTGCCTCGATCCAAACCCACTAAGAGTTCCATCTTGATAGCGTCTGGAGCATTTCCCTTTACCTTAGTGATATCGAATTTGGGTGTGAGCATGGGTACAGAGGAGGGTTTGAGTGAGTCTCAACGCCGAACACTACAAAAAGTCGGGTCGGGTCGGGGTTCTTTGGAAGATGTCGATGCGAAAGTAAGACTGACCAGTACCTCCGTAAGCTGAGGGGGAGAAGTCATACCCGAGGCATATACTTTTTTGGAAAGGAAGGCGGAAGGTGCATGAGAATGGCAATGAAGAGTGCACGTTGCAGAAGCTTAGTGGGCATGCGGCGTGTCACCGAACCTTCAGCTTCATTGAACCACCGTGATGGGGGACAATAGCATAAGTATCAATTTCGCTATTAAGCTGTGAAATAATATAAAGATGATGCAATGGGTATAATAGTACGAGTACATCACAATTACAACTTTCCATTCATCAAACGGATTCATCAAACCGAAGTGCTCGTGTATCAGACTTGTACGTTGGTGGAGTGGGTCTGGGCAGGTCATGCTCTGCGTACATTGAGACGATCTTGGCTCCATTGACGTTGAATGAATTGCGCCGTCCGGCATCACCGTCAAAGGTTGCGTTATGACGGGAAACATCTGCCCAAAGGGTGGCGCCATCTCGGGAGGCGATAATATGGCCGGTGTAAGTCGCTGAATATTGGACGCGAGCATTCAAGGCAACCATTAGGGTGTTGGCATACCTGAATTCAGGCAGTGAGTAAGAGAAAGCATCGCGAGAGGAGAAACAAGCTCACAATCTACCGAGGAGGATGAAGCTGCAGGGGATGGGTTGAGTATGACATAGTTTGCACAGAAGAAATGTCGACGTACAACATATAATGGATGTTATTAGTCGGCATCGTTCGCCATAGGATGAGCTGGATCAAGGAGCCAACGGCCACCAAGATATTACTCTCTGCGACGAGGCCCAACAGTCCAACGGGATCGGTGTTCAGAGTGGATTTCAGCAATGTCTAGGTAAGAACAGTGAGCACATGATAAGATACAGCTTTAGGAGGCCAACTTACCATCGCAATAATAATGGATGCAATAAGCGTGTTGCAAACAAATGCGCTAGCGATGCCTAACTTGAGGAAGTTCAATCCCTTGTGTCAAAGGGGTAATACAGGGGGTACTTACATCGACGATCGAAGTGTAGGATTGGAACTGCTCTGGCGTGCGGCCGTTTGCGAGTGTCTACGCGGACCGTCGGTCATTTCAAATTTCGAAAAGGGTAGCGGAAGGCCTTGCTTACTCCAATGCATGCGTAGTAGGTGGCGAAGAGCTGAAGGAAAGAGGCCTAAATATAATCATCATTAGCGAGCGTTGTTTTGGGTCAGGGCTTTCACAACTCACGATGACGACTGGAATTGACACCCACATCCGCTTCGAAGCTCTGAAGATTCTCCATGCAAAGAATACTTGGGCAGCCGGAGCCACTAGAGATTGATGATCAGGAAGGAGGTCAACCAAGATGTAGATAAACAGACTTACCAAGTCCGTCAATGAGAGGTATGACATACCATGTCCAATGGTATGCCTGCAGTGAATCGGTATTCCCCCAGTTCGTCCCAAACAGATCCCATGCACCAACGGATGAGATGACTGTTGCTGTAAATTCCAACAAGCACACTCCCCACGCTAGAGGCGATGTGTCAAGATGTGGTTATGGAATGATTTTGAGAGTAGAAGATCGGTACCTAGAGCTTTGTAACCGATCGGGTCCTTGGGGAATCGTGTATTGTAGAACGCTAAAGGAGGTCAGTGCCTTCACTTCAAACAACGATGAGGTCGACTTACATAGCTGCAAGACGAAGATCCCAAAAAGGATGAAACCGAGCTCGTAACCCAATGCCTACAGCAATTTAAGATTGCGTCCGACCAACGATAAACCGTGTACGCCTACCAGTGGGCCTGTTCTGCAAGGTCTGTGAGTAACAGGGATCCTTCCAGTTTAATTTGATACTTACATCGTGGGGGCGACCATCGTTTAGGTTCGGAGGGGGTAACGCGTAAGAGGTGGAGGGGCTGCTTATCAGTCATGGCTTTTATAAAGCAAGGAGATCGCTCTCGGAGTAACGAAATAGTGCCATGCTGAGGCAGCGGGTGGTGCGTATATCAAACATCTCCATGCGCATAAAACGCAATCGGGAAATATCTAAAACGTTTCAAACCGGTTTTCACGTAAGTACTTGAGGATCAGGTGGAGATCGTGTGGCCGAGTTATTTTTGTTCTTTGTCTGTTGACTTTTCAACGACGTTCTCTCAGATACTGTCCTTGAAATTGGTGATGTCGATGAGCGGTTGAGCACGGATTCGGGCTTCGGGCAGGAGGAAAGCCTTGACGGTGATTATGCGATGTCAGTTCTGTTGCGACACTCAGGCGGAGAAAACAGTCGCCTATGTCCAACCGCCCATCAGTGATGGCGTTTCGAGGGGTACAGAGACCCTCGGGGCTTCTTTGTCAAGGGGATTTGCGAGGGAAAAGGCGGAACAGCTTGGGCAAGGTACCCATGCTTGAGATAACAATAGCTTTAGGGTATATAACGTGGTCCAGAGAGGGCAATACTAAACGTAGCTAATACTCATCTAGATGATCGTGATGTCGCCCATCGTAGAGAAGGCAAAAAGATCGGCCATAACGGCGGCTTGAGGACCCCATACATCAAAGCATGCGATCCGCTCAAACTTGCCTACTTCGAACTTGGATTCGGCAAGCAAGAGATACGAAGACCAGCGCGCGCCGTCGAAGCCTTGGTCGAAGACTTCGACGAGTTCAGCGGCCAGTGGAGGGGCAGAAGTGTTGTCTGGGGTTTTCCTCTCGATGTTGCATGGTGCACTGATTCCGGTCATGATGCCACCAGCAGGAGGCAACCAGTCCTTTGTGCCTAGTAGGAGTACAACCAGGCCACTGGGATCACAGCCCCGCTCGCGAGTGACAGTCTGTATATCGTCTGGTTGAATTTCAATCCAAAAGCCTTCGTCACGGTAACTGAGTACCGACAGATCACTGATGGTATTGTCAGCGAAGCCGAGCTGCATGATGTTCAGACTTATGTCTGTAACCATGTAGCCACGAAGAGTGACATGACCTGCGACAACCTGACCAGTTGGTTCATCCGCAATTCTGGGTGTCGTCTTCGCCTCCAGGATCTCCACGTAGCTTTTGAAAGGCGTTGCAGGGTAGCAGATGAGATAAGAGATGGGTCCTTTCAAGTGTGCCCAACTCCAAGATGGAGCAACATAACCATCGGTGCGGTGCCAATCCTCCTTTCGGCTACGTTCCCGCGCAATCTTGAACCACTCTTCTGCATTGTCTTCATCGGCTTCCACAACAAGCTTCGCCGCGGCTTCCATCTCCGCGTTTGCCTTCATGAAAGCTTCCAGATCGTACTTGGTTGGCGGCTTCCAAGCCAACTGAGCAGCGAGATCGCCTCGCCAGAGACCAGCAAGATACTCTTCTTCATGCCCCTCTCCCATGAAGTCTACTATGATCTGGTGAAAGCGACGAACAAGGCCCTCGAGGGCGAGGAGTTTATCCGTCTCGAATGTCAACGTGCGCTTGGAGTATGCACGGACAAGTACACGCCAATGCTCGTAGACGCGATCCAAGCTGTTCAGTCGACCAGGTGTAAGGGGTCTACGAGACAGATTGGACTCACGACGGCACTCGCACTCCGTTAGAGTATTGCACTCCCAAATGAGTTCGTCTGAAGTGAAATGCAGGACACGCCGGCTCATCAACCGCTCCTGCATCGTCCATCCACGTCGGTCTATTGCTTGGTCATTTGAGCCTACCCGATTTTCCAAGCCTGGATGCGATGTTGGGCGGCGAAGGAAGAACCCAGTTTCCCTTCCATCCGGACCGCGATATCGTTTGTACTCGAAGTTGGAGTAGGTCTGGTTCGCGCAGAACAGACCTTCGGACGCTGATCGAGCGCCATCAGCACTGAGGGTCAGAGCAGCACCTGAGTAAATTTCGCACATGAGTGCAGCTTGGTGCGCCCAGTCGTTGCCAGAATCTTGGATGATGCAAAGGCGGTCGACCCAGATATACCGTAGCCCCAACTCCCTCGTCACTCTGATGGCGTCACGGATTGTTGGGGGGAGGTCTTCGATAGCGATGCCTTGTTCTTGATGAGAGTTTAGATTGTGGGTGGAGGTGAAAAGGCCAGGATTACCAGGGCCCCAGCAGTAGCTGAGCGTGGCGTATTGCCCTTCGATCTGGTGCATGCTGTGGAGGTAGACTCGAGAACGATCTGAACCTTGCAGATCCAACACTCGTATCGGACGATTACTCGTTGAGCGATCGTGGTGCTCAGCACACGTCTTGTGGTGTTTGATGCAGTTCTCGAGCCACATCTTGGCAAGCTGAAGAGACTCAGCACTACCTGAGTTTTCGTGGACAAGAGTGACCAATTCATCTTCGATGCCAACGGGAAGCTCGTGAGAATGATCTACAAACAAAGGATCAGGATGACTGGTGAGATAAGGCATGAACGGGGGGACTGACCAAGGGCCACATAGACCTCTAACTCTGCCTCCTGATCGGCTACGTTGGAAGTCACCGATACGTACGGACGTCCCCGAATTTCGATGTCCTTCACCGTCTCTTTGGTTTGAACGACAGCAAACCCATAGCAGTTTCGCTGTGGCTTCCTCAGGCGGATGGTGACTTTCGTGTCATCACTGGGTGCCCACAATTCGGAGGGAGGATATTGCAACAAAGAAGTCCATACGAAGGTACAGAATCCACAGCGCCCTTTCTCCGATATTCGCTGGAAGGTTTGAGCTGTAGCTGAGATCTCTCTGTATGGTCCTCTGAACGTGTCTCCCGAGTGAAGTTCCAGAGGCGCGACATCTTGACATACAGCACACGTAGTTGGGGGTATCTGCACTAGAGTATGCGCTAGGTCATGGTCAATCCCTTGACCTGGAGTCGCGATGCAGGTTGAACAGAAGTCTATTTCTCCTGGCGGACAGTCGATGCAGCAATAGCGAAACCCTGTGATACTCTCCTTCGCTTCCGAACGTCGACATTGAGAACCATCGCACCAGACCCCTTGATGAATTGGAGGCTCCAGCGGAACGCGATCTTCATTGGAGTCTTCGAGGGCGCGAAGAGGATTGGAAACGTCTTCAGGTGGATCCTGTAGCGCTACTAGAGCTGCTCTGTGAAATGGAATGGATAGTGTGCGCTGGATGAGGCTGGTATAACCGTCCATGAAGAAAAGTTGGAATGTTGTTTGCCAGTAGGACGCACTCAGTTATAAACCAGACATGCCAGACGCACTGCCTTGCGCGCGCAGGATCGACGTCGTAAGCAGTTTACGCAACGTGGTGTTGAGCACTGGGGTAGCATCCGTTGACCCGAAGCACTGCATACATCCAAGCTGCGGATCCAAACTGATGGCGGAGTCAAGCAGAGAGTATTGTCGCGCGACTTTGGAGAATCAGAGGATTGCGTATCTGGTCACGCGGTCGACATGACCATTTGGTGTCACTGTCAAGCAATGCATTGGGTCTGAGCGCTGTGGTGAGGTAGACCATTCCATTCGTCTTTGATGCGTTGTCGTCGGTCGTAACGAAAGTGAAAGTGAGAGTGAGACCACTAAGCAGCGCTAAGGATCGTCGTTCGAAAAGGTGGCCTGATGGACAGGCATTGTTACCGTGAGAATAATATTTCCCACAATCAGGTCAAGGTAAGTACGTAAAAGTGTGTTCTTCACAACTGTTGACTTGGGCTAGCAGGCCGCTGCCTATGGCACGGCGTGAACGAGCCCGATATAACGACATGCATTCGAAGCTCATCACGGAAGGTGTAATTAAGCACAAAGACGAGACTCCATATGGTGTGCAGTGTCAGTGGAGGAGACGAGACGGGTCCATCACTGTACAGCTTCAATTGACGGTCTGAGGTCGAGGAGCCCCAGGATGCCTGAGCGAGGGCGTTGGCACCAAAGTCCGGGCGGGCGGATGACTGTGCTCGATTCTAGTCAGTCGCGATCGACTACTGAGAAAGGCTATCACCCGTCGTTGATGGAAAAGTCCAGGAATCGATGAACCGTAGGACCTAAATAAGAATCTGTCGAGCCCATTCTGCTTACAGAAATGCGCTCACAACGAGCACAAACATTGCTATTGAGGTTGTAGATGGTATAAGTCGGGACCGTGCGGCACAAGGCAAGTGCAGATGTCATTGAGGGATCAATTGATCATTCCTAGAATACACGGCCGAGCTGCTTCGTCCATAGGTACCCCCCACCAGCAACGGACCCTCCCTTACCTCCCCGGCCTGATGTCTATCAGCGGGAGCACTTCCTCGCATTCTGCCATCTTCTTGACCTCGACCTCGGCCCGGCCACACCTGACTAACAAGGTTCAAGCTTCAAAGCTTCAAGTCTCAAATTTCCAGACCATGGTGTGTCAAACTATTCCTCTTCATCACGGCATTGCGGTTAGGATGAGGGGAAGAGCTCAACAGAGCACTGAATGCGTGGGGAAGAAGGTGTGCAGGAATACAGACATTGATAAGGACAGCAAGCTGGACGATGAGCCTGGAGACAGCGTGATCGTCTGGTCACCGTGACTTTGGATGCCTGGTACTGGCGAACATAAAGAGCGACGGGAGGTGCGACTCGAATGGTCTCATCAGATACATTTGTATGGTCGCAGATGTCGGGGACGGAGACAGCAGAGTGGAAGCCGCCTCGGAATAGGTCTTGTAAAGTCAATAGTCCATGCTGGTCGTTCCTCTTCGGCGCTCCATAAAAAGCAGCCAACGATGTTTCTTCGTGAAATCATGGAGCACCGCCTCCCCGACCTCAGCCTCATAGCAGCCAGAAGTATTCCTCCGTCCACTCTTCAAATGCCTGCCTATGGTCGCGTCGCGGGCCAGGTGTCAAGCGCTTTGAGTGTCAAGACGCTGACGTACCGCGATGACAAGTATATGTGATTGGCTAGGTGTGTTAGAGGCAGCAGCATGGAACCGCAGCGATAATGGGTATGTACTGCAGGTATCATCGGCGAGCGCAGACGACGGAGGTTCGAGGTGCGTCCCAACGGAATCCGCGGTGGATTGGTTTAAGAGAGGTCTGAGTACGAGCGTTCCGACAAGCATACTCAAGGGGGGAGCACCGTTGGTATCGACCAAATGCGCGGAGTACCCAAACCGAGGCGATGGTTGGCGATGCAACGCATCCAAGGTACCTCAAAAGGCCGAAAATCCAGAATTCAGTGTCCAATCGCTGTGAGGGATTCTATTGCTCAACCGGAAACCTAGGTTAGCTCTGTGTATGTGCTCGATGGGTAGAACTCACCTTTTCATATAATGAGTTAAGAAAGTAGATAAGACAGTGCTTTCTGCGTCAAGATATCGTCCTTGCGGAGATGAGGACGAAAGGTCAAAGTGCATCAGTAGGAAGCCGGGGAGGGTGACCATATGAAGAGTAATGTGTCTGGATAACACTACTGATGTACGTCAAGGTACCGTACAGAGATGCTTACCCAGTCAAAGTGTGGACTTCTATAGATCTTCATCAACCTCCATCCCGCCCCCGGCCCTCATAATTAGCACTCCCCGGCCGTCCTGCTCTGCCCTGGAACCTGTAGCAGGACATTCCTGCCGCACCCTTTGGTCAACAAGTAGCCTTCATATCTCAAGATGTAGAGTTCGTGTTCGCATCTCCGCTGATATGCAATTCGTAGAGGAGGGGGAAACGGAATAAGTGCAGGGAAAGAACCATCTCCATATCCTGTCGTATTTGATCAGCCATTTTATGAGTAAGGGTAGGAGGGAGAGCGCACCTGTCGGTACGTGGCCCATGATGAAAGGAAGAAGAATGCCCGGTTTCAATCTAATCACTCGAGTCGTTATAACGCACGACAGTGGGACCCGCACTCCTCGAATTCCAGGCAGAGACTACTATTTGGTATTTGCTTTGTCTGCATCACGACTAGGATTATTTGTGCACATCCAGGGGCCCTCGACGATTGACGCGAGGCTGCGGGAACGTAGATATTTGGTGGGACACCGAAGCAGTAAGATGAGTGGCTGCAGCCCACAACCGAAGCTCTGCATGGATATTGCCCAGTGACCAGACAGGGTCGAGCGTAAGATCGCAAAGACTCCAGGCACGCTGACTAAGTCTGTTAACTCATCGTGTGAAAGTTATTTGAACAAAGACATGCAAATACGATGAAGGTCAACGGGCCAATCAAAATTCGAACGGTAATTTCAAGCGGCCAATGACAAACCAAGAAAATCCAAAATTACATAATATGTCACCGATTCCACTAAGGGTGGGTGTAAGAACGAGCCTTCATTGCATTTCGGACTCGTAACAAAGTGTTGACTAGGTCAAATCATGCTCTGCACACAAACCCAACAGTGTTTTACCGATGAATTCTCATCACAGCATCACAGGGCTCACATGATGATCAGACTTGCTGTGGGCTCTGGAGAAACACATCTTTCCTTCTCCCATTCACTCGGAGGGCTCAAGTGCCGCCAGCGGTTGCTGTCTTCCTCATTCTTTACGAAGCATGGCTGGCCTGCCAAACAATCTTCGGGACCTTGGTGAGTAGAATAATGTGCTCGAAAATGGCGTGAACTTCTTACGTGAACCTTCTTGCAGAACCTAGTGGACATNCCCCCCAACGTTCCTTTAATCGCAGTCTTCGACCTTACACAGATCCTTGGATACCTACTTCTCATGGCCATCGTACTCACTGCTTGGCTTTCAAAGTCCATTCGACGTTCGCCAGCTTGGTACAATTTCCTCATAACCTGGATGATATCCTGCGTGTCGTATCTGGTTACCCTCGGTCAGCAAACTGGATCGCATCCTCATTTCGGGATATGTTTACTGCAGTCCATGTTGATATACGCTGCACCCGCCATGTAAGCCTGCGTTTTCGATGGGCCTATATCGCTCTACTAACTCGTATCAGTACTGTCTCCGCCGGGCTTGCGTTTTCCATCGAGGTTAGTCGCACGGTACCCATCCTCAGCTACCATATTCATCGACATCCACTTCTTAGATGTGGCGCATAGTAACGCGCGCAACCTCCGATAGGCACACAGAATCTCCCAGAATGGATGTCTTTGTTGGTATCGTTTCACCTTTCCCATGATCCCCATCTGAAATTCACATTTGCTAGCTAATTGTCGCACCATATATTGTCCACCTCGCCATTTGTATGGAGGTTCTTGCGGTACAGTTTCCTATTTTGCTTGAAATCCGACTAGTTGTGGCTTACTTTCGCTGTCTTAGATTGGATTGTCAGATCGGTCGCTAGTCGCCCGGGATGAAACCTTCATGTTCTGCCACCTCACCTCTGGTACACCGTAAGTCTTGACCTCCAATAGATTGCGGTGGTCATCTTACCCTTTCTGCAGGTCCCTCATCACTGCATGTGTGGTCATACTATCGATTGTCGTTGCTGTTGGCTTCCTAAGTGAGTGACTACCCGATCCCAATCCGACTTTCTGGTTGACCATCCAGCCTCTTCTCAGCCTTGACGGCTATTCATTTACGAAAACACTGGTCAGCCTTTCGGCTCCTACAGGCAAGACAAGTAGCCAATATCCACAAGATGGTTATCCGCTTCGGAATCTTCACCATCTTGCCAACGCTTGGTTTGATGTACGTCTGCGATTTACCGCCCTCGATCACTCCTTCATGTAGATGTTCCACCAGTCTATCGGTCACACAGGTAACGGCGAAACTGACCGGTGAAGCTGACAGTATCCTTACTATTGCTGTCGGAACCCGTACGTTATCCAACTTGTTCGTGCCCAGCTGTCAATACCCACTACGCGACGTATCCAGTTCCGTTGGGAGCGGCTTTGATCTTCGGGACGCAAGTGGTGAGATCCCACGCACCGAATGCTTCTTTACCTTGCTGAATTGACCTTACTAGGACCTGATCCATGCGTGGATGTTCTGGAAATGGAAAAAAGACGACGCAGCCCCCAACTCTTCCATCGCTAAGACACCCAATGATACTGTCTAGCTTCGAGACTGTTTTATCTAACAGCGTCTACAATCACTCCTTCACACACTTCTTTGACCATAAATACCTTTCTTGGCACTGATAGCTAGAACTATCTCTGGAGATGGGAGAGTCCCCTCAAATGTACTTATACTTAATGGCCGACCTTATAGATCATTCGCTGAACTTTTGTAATTGATACTATTGTAGGATAGGATGGTGAATGTACGAAATACTTGGCCTGACTTCTATCAGTGCTTGACGCCAGAATCTCGGCGATCCTCATTTTTCTAGCCCCTGATTCCTGTACCTTCTCCTGGACAGGACTTCAACGAGTTCAACTTTTACTCCGAGTCTGTGGGCCGTTGCCACGGCACGGCGGTCGAGTCCTCCTTTCCATTTGTATTTGAAGTACGGTATTGTCACAAAGCCACGGAGTACACGGTTAAGCATGCCATTGGCAGTGAGACTCTGGTTAAGATTGCATGAGTCCCACCAAGGATCGAACAGAGCTATTCAAGAAGTAAGTTCGAGACAACGAAAGGGAAAGCGAAAGGAACTGACGAGCAAAATACTATAAGTGTTTGCTTAGGTTCGACGAGCGCGCTTCATCTAGAACGCTGGAAGTGCATCACAGATATCAAAATTACGGAAAGCGACGTAACAGGAAAAGGCGAAGGCACAGGGTATTGCCCCATCCAAGGAAAGCTAGTATGTAATACAGGAGTATGAGAGAATATTGGTGACAACCGCCGACGATAGGGATGATCACGAAGGGACAGGAGGTTATGGATGCGTTGAACATCACGTATGGGGGCAACCTAAGATTCAAGGTGTACTCTATACAAGCGCAGGTGCGTAAACCTTTACAATGACACCAGTAAAATGACCGACACAACGCTATAGTACCAAGTCCCCAAGCCGTAGAATAGCCATTCTTGCGTCTCAACAGCCATCCAAAAGCTCGGTTCAAAAGACCAAGCCACCACCAGAGCTCCAAAATTGATTGATGTGAAGGTCGGGCCGTTTTACTGATGAAACAAGGGCGACAGCGTATACTCTACGGCCACAGAAAGAGAGTGCTGATCGCGAAGTGTACATCGGAGGGAGACGTAGGGGCAAGAGAGGGGAACGAGAGAAGAGGACTGTGACTTTTGCGAAGCGAACAAATAAAGCGCAAACAAAGGCCATCCAATCAGCGATGCGCGCTAGAGGCAATTGGCCAATCGGACGGCTTACCGAGCTCTCCCACGAAAGTATCAACGAGCCTTCGTTGCGCTCAGGACTCGTAACAAGTTCCCAACTTCCAAGTTTTCTCGCCCGCAATTTGACGACAAAATTGATGTAGTCTCATCGACATCAGTGATCACAGCATCAAAGGGTTCATATGATGACTAGCTCTCAGCGCTCAGCTCTGGGGAAACTCATCTTTTTCTTTTCCCGTTGCCCATTCACTCGGAGGCTCCAAGTGCCGCCAGCGGTCGCTGTGTTCCTCATCTCATACGACGCATGGTTGACCTGTCATGTCATCGTCGGGAGCTTGGTGAGCACTTTCTTACTCGCACATAAATCGCACACAATCTCATGTTCTTGTAGAATCTAATGGACCTGCCCCCAACGTTCCTTTAATCGCAATCTTCGACCTCACACAGATTCTTGGATACGTCCTTCTCATGATTATAGTGCTCACCGCTTGGTTCTCGAAGTCCATCAGACGTTCGCCTGCTTGGTACAACTTCCTCATCACCTGGATGATATCCTGCGTGTCACATCTGGTGACCCTTGGCCAACAAACTGGGTCGCATCCACATTTCGGTGTATGTCTGTTCCAGTCAATGCTAATATACGCTGCACCCGCTATGTAAGACTCCTTTTGTAACGGACTCACATCGTTTCTCTGACTTAGAGCTAGTACTGTTTCGGCCGGACTGGCCTTTTCCATCGAGGTCAGTTACTAACTGTCCACCAAAACCCGCCCCATTCACCGGCATCGGTGTCTTAGATGTGGCGCATAGTAACGCGTGCGACGTCTGATAGGCGCACTGAATCTCCTAGAACGGATGTTTTGGTTAGTTTCATTCACATCAGCTTCTCCATGATCTTGGTCTCAACTCATCCGCTAGCTTATTATCGCCCCCTACATCGTCCACATAGTCATTTGTATGGAAGTTCTCTCGGTAGCTCGATTCTTATTCCCCTCAAGACCTTACTAAATTTCGTTTTCTTAGTTTGGATTAGCGCAGCGGTCGCTCGTCGCCCGGAATGAATCATTCATGTTCTGCCACCTTACCTCTGGTACTCCGTTAGTCCCGACTCCCGATGCATCTCTTGTAGCAACCTTCTGACCCTCTTTAGGGCACTCATCACCGGTTGTGTCGTCATACTGTCAATTGTTGTTGCAGTTGGCTTCCTAAGTGAGAAACAAGACCTCGATCTCAATCCGAGTCTTTGATGAACTCGTGACCCTCACAGCCTCCACAGCCATTCATCTACGAAAACACTGGCTATCTTTTCGACTCCTACAGGCAAGACAGGTCGTCAATATCCACAAGATGGTTATTCGTTTCGGGATCTTTACAATTTTACCAACACTTGGTTTGATGTGAGTTATGTACGATGTATCGCCCTCGATCGCTCCTTCACGTCGATGTTTCAGTTTGTCGATTGCGCAGGTAACGACGACACTCACGGGTGACGCCTACAGTATCCTTACGATTGCTGTCGGAACTCGTACGTACCCTTTCAATTTACACATGTTCAACTCTCTCATCGCCCACTCCACGATGTATTCAGTGCCATTGGGAGCGGCTTTGGTCTTTGGGACGCAAGCGGTGAGATCCTGTGCACTAAATATCTTCTTCCGTCGCTGGATTGACTTCGTCAGGATCTGCTCAATGCGTGGAAATGGAAGAAGGACAACACAGGCATTGACTTGTCCATCGCCAAGTCATCCAACCATCCCCCGTCTAGTGTCTCTTCAACAGAGTCCTCAATACATCCTAGAGTACATGCAACTCTTTGACTAACTCCCATAAAGGGCTAGCAGAGGCCTTATACCCGATAGCTAGAACTATAATTGGAGATGGCCCGAAAGTCCCCTCAAATATACTTATAAAATGGCCGACGTTGTAGATCGCTCAGTCTTTGCTCTTTATACCAGCGCATCTTGTTAGTTTCGTGAATATATGACATATTTAGCTTGACTGAACTGCTTTCTGCACGCCAGAATCTCAGCGACCCCCCCTATATCTCCCTGGACCCTGAACATGGAACTTTCGTCCTAGACTTCGATCGCCGTGTCCACAAAAACTAAGCTCAACAAACTTCCCTGCTCTTTTTTTCTCGTGTCAACCAAGCAGTATGGAATTATCGCGGCAACAATTGATGAGCTACTTTCATGATCTCATCACAGCATCAATTGTTCGTGGGTCCTGGCCATCAGTGCTGAGTGGACTCACCTGGCGCGAAGCTCATGAGCGGCTTTCTTTTCTTGATTTCCACCTCCACGGAGACTACATTTTACCCGTTCAGCGCCGCCAGCGGTGGCCTCTTTTCCGTCTCTTACGACTTACGACGAATGGCTGGCCTGTCAGAGAATCTTCAGGAGCATGGTGAGCTGGTGGCATCTCTTACTCTTTGTGCCAGCGTTTGACCAGTTCTTCGGCGTCGTTTCTTGTGCTACTCGAAGACTCCAAGCACATTCAGCCGAACGTTGTGTTAGTAGCACTCTTCGACCTTACGCAGATTTTGGGATACATCTTGTTGATGATCATCGCCCTAACTGCCTGGCTATCCAAATCCATTCGACGTTCGCCGGCCTGGTACAACTTCCTCATCACCTGGATGCTATCATGTGTATCATACCTTGTTATTCTGGGTCAACAAACCAGCCCCAGCGAGCCTCAATTCGGAATATGCCTGTTACAGTCGATGCTGATTTACGCTGCGCCTGTTGTGTGAGTGTTTAACCTCTCTGTTTGTGCCCTGCCCCACGTCTCACGCGGACCCAGTACGGTGACGGCTGGACTTTCATTTTCTATCGAGGTGGGGGCTCTTCTTGTCTTCATTTCTGCATGATCTTGACTGCTTGACCCATATCAGATGTGGCGCATTGTGACGCGTGCAACGTCGGGCAGGTCCGCCGCCTCACCCAAAGTTGATGTTCTAGTCAGTAGCTCAGGCTAATGCTATTGTATCCAGCTCAAGCCTCCTAATTAGCTTATTGTCGGTCCTTACTTCATTCACATTGCTATCTGCATCGAAGTCCTCGTGGTAGAAATCTTGTTTCTCGGCTTCTAATTTTTTCTCAACTCTCTTGATGATTGGTTCAGATGGGATTATCGAATCGGACGCGGGTCGTTCGGGATGAAACGTTTATGTTCTGTCACCTCGACTCCAGTATACCGTAAGTGCAGACCTCATACATTACTGTTCTCTCATCTTAAGTATTCTGCAGAGCATTCATTACCGCCTTCCTGGTGATAACGTCTATCCTGTTCGTGATCGGCTTTCTAAGTGCGTATCCGGCCTTGTACCGTGAAAGAAAGCAAGTCCTCACTCCTCCAGCCTCGACCGCTCTGCATATCCGCAAGCATTGGACAGCATTCCGGCTTCTACAAGCGAGACAAGTCGCGAACATCCGCAAAATGGTCATTCGCTTCGGAATTTTCGTGACCCTGCCGATGCTCGCGCTGGTGTGAGTTCTTAGTTCTCTCTGCGCCCTTCGTTGCACCCTCAAACAGACTTGGAAGTCTATCTGTTACACAAGTTACGGCAAACTTGACAGGCGAGGCAGATAGTCTTCTCACCATTGCTGTTGGGACACGTGCGTATTAATTTGCCATCGCGTTTCCTCATCGTAACATTCAAAACATACGCAGTTCCGTTGGGTGCGGCTTTGATATTTGGATCGCAAGCTGTGCGTCCTTCTGTTGACTTTGGTCTTTGTTCTACTGAGCAAGTTATTCCGTTTTTAGGATCTTCTTGATGTTTGGATGTTCTGGAGGCGGTGGGAAAAGGCGGAACCCGAAACTGACTCCTCCAAGATCAAACCACCAGGTGATACTGTCTAGCATCTAGGGTGACTCTGTGCTCGGTGATATAGAGAGGACCTCTGAGAGGTTGTGTAGCCTTTATAGAGCCTTTATTGTTGTATTTTTATTGTATCTTGGGGAATTACGCTCTTCCAGGTACTTGCGTCTGCAGAGTTTCACGATTTTATACCGAGTCAATGGGCCAGGATACTGCAGTAGCGTACCAGGAAGTAATAGTCGAAGGCTCATTGGAGAGATAAGTGCGATGTCCTGAGTTGAAGCGCTCAAGAAGCGCCCCTGCCTGCCGATCGGAACCCTACTTCCGAGTCCTATTTAGAATTTCACGATCTTGTCACTCCCAATGAGTCGCTTTAGAGGCACTTCATGAATGAGTAGGACGCTCGAATTCCACTTCACAGACTCGGTATCGGTGGTCCCTTCGTCGGCCTGCCTCACATGTCCAGGAGCGTTACCTGGGTCCTTGCTCCGACTCCTACGAGCCCTCATTTGACCAACCACTCCCAATGCTACAACGGCTCACTTATGCTTCTGGTCGGAACTGCACACATCAGCTTGGCGGACAAACCTATTGTTTCTGAGATTGATCCGGGCTCGTGGTCAAGTGTTGTCAAATCATCAAACCGGTGCTCCAGCGGTTGACTCAGTCGCCGCCCGCGAGCTATGTCTTGGACAACACCTGGGTGACGCCCATCTTGCATTGATGTCAATGGATCTCTCAAATCAAAGGGAGCATGTTCCATGGGCTTCAGCGCAAGACAAGGACTAATCTCCTTGTCGATATCCATGCACATTGGGTTCCTCCTTGTTTTCGTTCTTATAAAACGGGGAAGCATGGGTGTGGACAATGTGTCTCGTAGTCCCACAACATCGCCATGCCTTTCCACTTCAGTGATGCTGGCTCTGCGGTTTTTCTTCAGGTGTAGGTGTGATGAAGTCAACCTATTTTTCCTTCATTGAAGACATCCGTCCAGGACTATCCAAAACTACGTTGAAGTCATATCTCTGGGTAAAAACCAACAGTGTTTCTCACTTTTTTACAAACGACCTGACCATGATCGACAGCGATATTATTCTACGACTACCTTTTGACCTTTGACCTTGAGGTCGAACGATTCTGGAGGAGGCCCAAGCTCTCTCTTGTTCCAATACTGTTCTTTGTAAACCGCTACGGTGTCCTCCTAGGATACGTCCCGACCGTCGTTATGTTACTGAGACCAGAATTCCTCCTTCCCGGCAATGTATGTCCCTTTCCTTTCTCTAATACATCCAACTAACTCAACCTTCTCCCTTGCATGAACTCGTAGAGGTGAGTGTGCTACCAGGCGTGACTAGCGAAGTTTTACCCTAACATNCCCCCCGGTTGTTACATATACCATAGGGTATTCGCCAACTTTCGTCTTGCATACGCACATACGGTCATCGCAGGTACGGTTGTCAATCATTTCAGCCTTCTCTTCAAGCTTCTCATGGCAGTACAGTGATATTGGTGATTCGAACTTCAGCATTATATGCGTATAATCGCCGAGTCACCGTATGCCTTTCCGGCTTAATCTTTAGCATGATCATTCACGGAGCTGTATGACCTACCCATGTGGTTCTATTCGCCCTACGCAGCTGACCACGTATCTACCTCTCGCAGGTACTCTGGACAATTATGGACAAATCAAACAAGCTCCACGCACAAGAAAGCCTATGCATCAACGTATACAACCACTCTCAGTGAGTGATGTAATTTTTGCTGATGGCATAAACTCAAGAGGACGTCATTTATCTTCCTCCTGAATAGAGGGAATCGTGAGTACAATGTGTAACCAAACGCGTCTCTCTGACCAATGCGCTCAGAATTGTGACTTCCCAAATAGCTTCACGTTGTGGTCAGCGTTAATACGCGATGGTAGGTCACTTCCGTAAGGCACTTATAACGTGTCCTGATGACCGAATACCTCCCCGACTTTAGGTGCTGTCTACTTTGGGTATGGACGTTTCGCTAAATTAGTGTTCACAAGGCTGAATCCCCTCTCTCAGAGTGCTCTTTATCACAAACTTCGCAAATATACTGATGCTCTTGGTGAGTAGTATCACCACAAGGGGACTTGAGCCTTCTCATTTTTGAACCGCAGCTAGGTCCAGTAGGTCCTACACTTGAATGATCCTTTCGCTGATTGATCAATCTTGCCTTAGCCCGCCTTGAAGGCTTTGCTGACCGATATAATCAACATGTACGCTCCGAGGATCTATCCTAGCGTGACGAACAACACAATAACGGGCACATCTTTCCACAGACTCGCATCGACCTTGATTTCGCGGCTCATGCTCAATCTACGCGATAAATCCGTGACCAAGCTTCATGGCGACACGCTGACCACCAGACCCATCGATGCACCGATCCAATTTGCGCCAAGAATGCCTAACAGAAACGCTAACGCAACAGGCTTCTCGGCTTTTTCCTGGAAGAGTGACATCTCGTCGACGATTCTCGACGCATAAATCACCCTCAAGGATAGGGGAATCAGGGGTAATCAGGGAAGTGTCTCCTGACCTGGGCTTTGAACGTAACATCGAGGTCTCAAGGGATGGCTTGGGGATGGCACGTCGCGTTGACGTCGCGTTATCTACGTTAGACTTGATGATTGTATCTAATTTATGGCGAGAGGGCAGGCCCCATACGTGGTTGATATTACTTACGAAGTTGGGCAAATCTGTCGATCGATTCCTTTTCAAGAGTGTGGTTCGCCTCGACATTGCGGATGTTTCCATCCATACATCCTGCGCTGTATATGCGGACACCTACTGAGGCTCCTTGCATTTGATTGGTCCTGGAAACGGTCGGCGGCTTTTCAAAGATCAAAACCGAGTCGCAATTTTTGGAGGACAGGAGAATACAAGTAGGATACTCTCTCTACACTGCCAGTCCATCGGGAAAAGTACGAGGTGGATTTTGACTTTGACCTTGGAGTGACACATTTGGGGTAAATGAAT